>JAQJVL010002304.1:0-73240 GCA_035578905.1 Stictocephala bisonia
TTAATTTTTTAGCAGCGTTTCAGGTAGGTATAACTGTACTGTACTGGGATTGCCTATCTCAAGGTTGAATATATGTGTAGGGAAAACATATTGTGAGTGATAAAGAAAACTAATAGCAAGTCTGCCAGGAACTATTTGTGCATGTCCACATACACAACCGTTTTTTTATATTTCGATCATTATATATGTTACTATGATGAAACTATTGCTCTTTACTTTCCAGCCACTTGTGAATTACCATTCTGTCCTCACTCTATGTGAGGCATTCTTCCCTCTTTTACAGACCAGAGCTTCGGCCACCCTCCTCAGTTATGCAACACTATATTTGTGAATTGACATTTATAAGCACAGCACAGGATATGCTGAAACCACGTCTGGACAAATTGCCAAGTTTTAAATGTTTTAATTTAACTGTCATGATCTAACTGGCTTTGACAGGTTATAAAGTAACATCTGCTCTAAACCTTGTACTTCGCCCGGAGTACACTTTTTTATATTTGTACCATCAACAACAATACAATATTATTTCTAACAATATTTTTATATAAAGATTATATTAAATTTGTGTGCTAAAAAGAAAGATTGAAATAAGTCTGCTTAAAAGTTAAATTTAAGCATAAGAGTTCCAATATTGATTCTGCTTCTATTTTCATACTTATAAGTAGCTAGAATAGATAGTACTTTTGTTTTATGTAAATAAGAAACATTTTACATATATTTGTTGTACTTTGAAAACCGGAGATTCTCTGAATAATAAGTTAGTGGGATATCTTTGATACTTTTTCAAGATTATTTTGAATATTTAACATTGCCTAAGGGTCAGAGGTAGAGGCTCCCTCCCTTCATACTGCAGAACTGACTGTACATAAGCAAAGTAGGCACACCTATAGCGATCAATGGTCAATACCTGTCTTAAGTGCCTGACGAAATTAATCATTTTCCCAAGTTTTTCATTTTAAAAATTGAATTTGAGGTTCCCATGACAGTTTAGGATTTATGATAATTCTGAGATATTTATAGTGTGCCTCGCATTCAGTAGAATTACAGTTGTAGATTACACAGATTTTGGGTTGCCACAGATTTGAAATGAACATAGTTTGAAAATTATGTTGCAAAATACTCTTTTCATTTTTTGCAATTATTCATTTTCTATGTGCATATATTTTCTTTTACACTGAATTTAAGAAACAACTGAACGATTAATATCTTTAGTAATAATAAATGCTGTTCCAAGCTTCAAGATTTGTTACTTGGATTCTCAAATTCAAATGAAAGTAGCTAATCTTGCCTGCGGTACTGGACAATGCCCAGGAGACAAATAGTGAATGTTATCACTAGGTATAGTGGCCAGTATAGTCCTAATCGCCTACCCATCCATGTACTAGTAATGACCCTCCCGCCTAACCATACATGCACTGGTGATGACCCTCCCACCCATCCATAGACGTACAGTGGTGATGACCCTCCCGCCTACCCATACACGTACATGATTATGATCCTCCCACCTATCCATACCCGTTCAGTGCCATACACTACTGTCTGCCTATACACGTATAGCGATAATGACCCAATCGCCCATCCATACATGTACAGCGGTGATGAATAAAATAATAATAGTATGATAAAATATTATTGTATTATTATCTATATATTAAAAAAAATATGAAAATCTAACGGCAGTCAGCTTGGCTGTTCTATCTGGCCGATTTCCTTCATTTTTGTTTTAAATGAAAGGTATTTGTTTACAGATCAGCCATCAAGTATTAAAACTTACTTAGCTTTGGTATTTTTCACGTTTTACTCAAAAAAGTTTTTCTACTATACATTTCTTATGGGGATCTGAAACGTACTGTTACCATTTCTTTTTCAGTTTCTCCAGTGTTAATGAACTGACATACTTTGTTTTGATTTAAGAACACTCAGTGAAATGCGCGCTTTATTTTTGGCTACTGATCACTCAAATTGGTTAAAACTAAGGAAACTCAGGTGCGGACATTCAACATAAATTTTGGTTTTTAAGAATTTTCATGTTGTGAACGTAAATAAACAAGCCATTGTCAGCTGTGCATTAGGCATCTCAAGAGAGGTTTCTTTAAATTCTTTTTGTTTTAACCTGTTTTGTTCTCTATCTTATTATCTAAAACAAGCCATGTCCAGACGAACTTTTTTTGGCTTTAAGGATTTTTAAACTTTTAAATTTATATTGGGGTTTTTGAACACTAGAAATCGATTGGCACTGGTCTCAAACCTGGGAAAATTCTTATTTCTGCCCTATTCATTTCCCTTTTCTTCTTGTTACAGTAATGTTTTTATTTATAGCATCTTGCAATTCACATGTTTTCATTTATAAGTATAAGCCATTTATATATAAGCACTTTATAAAAATATAGGAAGTTATTTTAAAATAGAAGAAAGAATATAATTTGAATTTGTATCTTTGTTTAACATTCTTGGTGAAATAAACTTTATTATTATTCATATTATTAAGACGTAGACCTTAGTAAAAAGTGGCAATCTTAATTTACACCATCACCAGACTGAATAGTGGTGTAAATTAAGATCACCAATACATCATTGTTGAGATTTGGACAATCATTTTGTATAATCATTCTGTGAGAATAAAGTTTTTGTAAGTGTTTTATTGGGTTTTCAATCTCCCTAAAATTGTAACAGCAATCTTAATAATTATTAACATTTGTTACAATAGTAAAATTTAATGAAAGAGATGGTAGCAATATTTTAAAATACGCTATAAATAGAATATCAATTAGAGTATATTTGACCATTTCAGTAATAACATTTATTTTGAAGGAAGGGAGGGGCCACAACCAAACTTTGCCCTGTGCCACCAAAATCCTCTGGGTGGCCCTGCTTTAACCACAAGGAAAATACAAGGCCCTGATGATGCTGATTTGATGACATCTGATCCTCTTCCTTTAAAAGAAGACGACTGGCTAATCCTAATTTAACGAGGTAGCAACTCACAGATAAATGGAATCCTGTTAAATGAATCACCAAACAAGTTTTTCCCGGCAATTTCTCTACTAGATAACTACAGTAACCCAGACACACAAGTGCTTCTTCATGTTTCATAAGGTATTCATGTCGAAAGATGTTTAAACAACAACCTTGTCCTTTCTTTGTAACTTTACGCCTTGCTTCTTTCAACTTCTGAGTTAATTCTATCGGTTGCACGAACATCATTCAGTGGTTCTGTCATGTTTTTATATTACAATAAAAAACGAAAAAGCAAAAATTACACACATATGATATGTCAAAAAAAAAAAAAAAAGAATTTAAGCACCCACCCGCCCGTCCATACACGTACGGTGATATCGATCATCAAAAATTTTGAAGTGATTCCAATTCTTACATTCTTACATATGAGATGCCGACACAACGTTGTGCGTATTTTAAGGCGAATATGAATGGTTTTTATGAGTGTAGGATGAGTGTGGATGAGTGTAGTCTGGTTACTAACTGAGTTCAACTATTCCTCAGAAAGGGCAATTTATTAATAGCCCAACAGCCAGGGCAACTAAGGGACCTACAGCTTTACGTGGAATCCGAACCACGTAGTGCTGGTCTGATTTTCAGCTAATTGACAAGCCTGATACTCAGTTATCTCCCCCACACAACATCCGCACAATGATTACCACCCAACATGGACACCCCAGACTTCTCTAGTAGTGTCCACGCCGATAGCAACCACCAAGCGGACGCCATGTCGGTATTAAGAGGACCGAGCATCCAACCTATCGCCTACAATCTCCCAAACACTTTGTCCCCATGTAGCTGGGTTACAGCACTGCGCCACCAGTGCCGACACCAGAAATGGGTGATGGCAACTGTTTATTTCGTGCAATCTCTAACTGTTTATTTGGAACTGAAGATTAACAACATGACTGCTATTGACCACATTGCTAAGAGTAGCGTGCATTTAAAAATTTTATTGTTGGGGATGAAACATGTGGGAAAAGTATTAAAATTAAAAATGCTACTGATTATAAGCGTAAACTATTTCCAAATTGTTTGTTTAGAGATTATCAGAAAATTGTGACATAATTGCTAATTATGGTTCTGGAGTGACTATTCATGACTTGCTATTCTCTGAAAACCTAGAAAATGGGCATTATAGTGCACTGAAGTATAATTCTAGAGAACCTATGTGGGAAAAACTTAATTTTTAAGTTCTATAGTTGTTGATCCTAACATTAATAGGACTAAAGGCAAGGCCACTCTGACAGTCCACCGTCAGAGTGAGGCAAAGACCAAAGCCCGAAAAGATGAAGAGAGCAGAGTATGTAGGAGTAGTAAGAAGTTTATATTTGCTTCAAGGTGTACGGTTTCTGATGCTACTACAGATGCCAGTCCTTACTCTGTAGGTGTTCTTGCCGGGGTTTGTCAGTATTGCTCAGCATTGTATTTCAATCCTGAGAAGAATACAGCTGGAAAGTTTACTTTCTGTTGCTATGATGGAAAACTCAAACTTCCACCTTCTACAAGTTTTGAAGAAATGAAAGAGTTGTTCTCTGGTAGTAATGAAAAATCTAAAAATTACAGAGACAACATTCACCAATACAATAGTGCAATGTCATTTGTTCTATTTGGTGTGAAAGTTGATTTCCCACCTAATTATGGTCCTTATTCCTTAGAACCCATGGCATGGTTCATCACCAAATTTCTCCATTATATCATGATTCCCAAAGTACTTCATATGGTCAGTTATATATTCTTGATTTTACTAAAGCTAATGAAATGAAAATGTCACATGATGCTAACAAAGGTTTGGCCAGAGTGATCTGATTAGTAAATTCAATCCTTATGTCTGTTCATACAAAACCATGCATCAGAAACTTGAATAGGAAAAAGCCCTTGTACTTAAAAAATCGTTCACCAATAAATGTTGTTTTGCGATTCTACCATGAACCATCTGCAGATCAGTGGCGATATAATGATTCTACTACTGCTGACGGAGCACCCCTTCTCATAGACAGATAACATATATATGAAAAAGCAGGTGCTTTGCAAAAGATAGATTATGATAGAATGCATTGTGATCTTATGTGCAACGCTTTGATTTGGCCATGTGATGAAACTGGTTGGCACATAGATATGCCAATTTAAGGTGTGCGTCAAACTAAAATACAAAAGATTGCTACTATGCGAGAATACGTTTTATATAGAATTTCAGACCAAGAAAATAGTCCTGCAGGTGACTACAAACCATTAATAAATGCTGCAAAACTAACTCAGCAACTTTTTGTGGACTACTACAGCTGTACTGAAGGAACTGAATAGATTTAAGTACATCCAAAGGGAACAATTAAATTATTGTGTAGAAACATACATAGGCTTACAGATACTTTGTGTGTGAGGGCTGAGCATGAAAAGTTGAGAGTAGGTTGGAATGTAGTTCTGCCTTTATCTTTTATCAAGAGTCCAAGAAATATGATGCAGAATTACCAAGATGCTATGGCATTAGTGAGAAAGATTGGAAAGCCAGACCTCTTCATAACATTTACTTCCAATCCTACATGGTCTGAAATAACTGATAGTATTCATTCTTGGGAGACACCAAATAATAGGTCAGGCATTGTGATACGAGTTTTTCATGCTAAAGTGCAAGGATTAATATGATTAATATGTAAAGTGGAAATCTTTGGAGCAGTAAAAGCCAAAGATAATATAATACACCGTAGATTTCCTAAAACGTGGACTGCCCCACATTTGTGTTTTTAACATTAGAAGATAATTTCAAGTTTAGGGACCCACAGGACATTGACAAAGTTGTATCTGCTGAAATTTCCAACCCTTCACATAGAGAACTCTATGAATTAGTAAAAACTCATATGGTACATGGGACCCTGTGGTCATCTCAATCCTTCCTGTGTTTGCATGTAAGATGGAAAATGTAAATCCACTTTGTTTATTTAAAAAAATTATGCTCCTGAGGAAGCATTAATCCAAGCAGAAAAACACCCCCTACTAATTACAATATCGAGTAACGCTGTGGAGCAGCACGGGTCCACTAGTTGTTCTTATGAAATAATCTAGCAAAATAATAATAAAAATAAAAAAGTCCCAAGTCAAGGCAACTGAGTAAAAAACCACTTTGTCCCCTTGTATCAAGTGGCTAAGTGGTCTGTTACTAGAGATGTACCTGAAAGTTATATTCTAGAATTAACCCCTCCAGTCGTAAAATCCTTAATTCTCAACCTAATCCCACCAGATTCTAGTTACAATCATGATCGATGATCATGATTATTTATTAATTTTACAATTTTTACAATTATATACTGTACATTTTACGACACATCATTAATTACTTAAATTATGACATAAGCTAATTTTTTAATAGCAAAACGTATTTTGTTGATTACAAAACTACTCCACCAATATCACTGGTACGACTAGTATTTCTGATTCTGGGAGGACTAGATTAAAATGTGTTTTAAACAGTCAACGGTCATTTTCACTTTTGAAACTAACTTTTAATTCCTCCCCGTTTAATTTAGTTGCTGGCTTTGAAAGCCATGGGACATATATAGTACATCCTTACATTAAAATAATACAAGATGGCAAGAAACAGGTTGACGATTCAACATTTTAGTAACATATATATCCTATTTCATAACGCAGTCCAAAACGTGTTCCATAAATATTAAAATATAATGAAGTTTAAATAGAGAATTTAAACCAAATCAAATTAGCTTGTATTAAAACCACTGCAACTCATCCTCCTTCCAAGAGAAATAAGTTAAGATGTAGAAATATAAAACTGACTTTATATTTGTATCCAATTATTTTGATTAACACCGGTGGGGGCAGGGTCTGTATCCGAATCACGGCGCCCCCACCGGTGGGGGCTTGAGTCACTGTTTACTAGAAAGCCCAGACTGGCCCAGCCATTCGTTGTATTTGTTTTCTTCCACCTCGCTTTGTTGCCTAGTAACCTAACCTTACTTGCCGCGTTGTTAGTTTCGAGTTCTACGACATCTACCATATAGCTGAGCCCCCACCGGTGGGTGCGTACCGTTTCATGCTGTTCTTATAGACTAATACTTATAGTTATATTCCTGGTGCTTTGTGTTGAGTGTGTATATATTGTATTACTGCCTGTACATATATTTCAATATTTTAATTATTGTGACTAAATTATTTGTGTGTATTTTGAAGATTATTTTACTGTCGAACTCTGGAAATTGTGTCGGGCTATATTTTGACTACTGAGGTATTTTACTGAGGTATTTTGACCACTGAGGTACTGAACTACCAAGTATTTTACATAAAAAAGGAGGTTTTGTACAATAAAACGTGATACTGAAAATCAAATTACTATTAGAAACTTTTAATTTGCTTGTAGAATAATAAGTTTGTCACAATTTTAGTTGAAAATGTTTAACTTTCAGAATTTTCAAACTAAGAAATTAATGATCGGATGTATTAGATCTATATTAATTTTTCTTTCAAACTAGCACAAAGAATTAACTACAACACAGATTTAAAGAGATCTAAAATAAAGTATTCTATTTTCTTATTTGAGTTGTGCACTTACCTGTGAAACAGTTGAGGTTTCCTGAAACTTGGTGCTATCCAAGTTACTGTGACGAAGTTTTTCTTCCTCTCGAAACATTTTTCGTTTTGCTTTGGATTCACACTGCAACATGCGGAAAATCTTCTTTCCTGCAGCTTCATTTTTAATTGTGTTGAGAACAGAGCCCTGGGTTTCATACTGAAACAACAAAATTTTATCATCTCCACCAAAAATAGTTTCTATAGAAAAATTTGCAATACAGTATATCCGCCAAATAGTGTTTCTGGTTATGATTATATGATTCATTTTTATTAGCATTTATTTCAAAATATACTTATCATCAAGTTTCACCAAATTGTACAAGACTTCAAGATAATTACATAAACATTAAACAATAAATTAAAAACAAAATAGCAATCTAATATTGAAACATTAAACATTTGCACTTGAAATAAAACTAAGAACACTTTGCGCACTGAACGGTGGCCCATTATACATAGCCAGTGCCATTTCCCTCAAAAGGTCGTATTTATTTTTGTAGTTGGGTGTTTCTGTGATTGGTAGACATCATGTAGTGGTCCGGTTTAGTAGAGGTAACTCTTTTTCCGGTTAAGGTAATTTGCTAGGCAATGATTAAGAATCAGAAGGAAGTTCTTATTTAGCCTAATTTTCAGACGAGACTATTTGAGTATAGTAAGTCCTGATTTCTACAAAAAACTGAACTAAAGAGAACAAAAGCTTTTTCCAATACTAGATATGAATGGAACTGACAGCTTATACAGAAAAAAACCCGCAAATCCGAACTTCACTAATCTGAACTTTCGACAAATTGGAAACAACGGAAATTGGAAATAAATAAAACATTGAAGACGATGAACTTGAAACCATGTTTATTATACAGTGTAAAGTATAACCTGAAAATTGAATACTGAAGGATTAATTAACTCTCGTTGTACCACATTCCAACGCAAGACCAGTTGTAAAGGCCTACCAAAAACCAAACTTCATTTCAGAGTAAAACTACGTAAATAACGAATCAAACACCGAATTCGATAAAGTAGCCTACTGAAAGGTTAAAATAATATGATAACTACAGTATTGCACACTTAACACGAATAAAAAATGCAATTAACTGTTCAGTGGGTTTACAATTAAACTCAAACAATGGGGCTGTCTAAGCATCGCATCAGTAGCACAGTTATTAGAACAGATGGTACATATCACGGCGAGGCTTGTCAGCAGACTGTGATGTCACTTCAGAAAAATCAGCTGATTTGATTATTCTATTTAATATTTGTAACTAAAGCTACCAATTACATGGAAGCTTTAAGCTAAGTAGTAGGCAAGAATTCAACTAGTAATAAGCTAGAATTGTAACCAAAGAATTAGAACAAGTATTTTTGTGTTTATTTGCTGATCCTCTTTGCTCATGTGACATCAGAGGTTACGCCCTTGATACGTATCGTGTTCATTTCTAGGTACCGTGATCTGTACCATCAATCTGAGACAGGAGGGTAAGTTATATGGTGACAGACAGGTGCAGCAATGTAAGGTCAACTCATTGACTCATCCTAGCCCCACTACGTCCTCATAATCTATCAGTAAACGTAACGATTGCGTTAAACGGTTCTGAGAGTTGTAGGACCGCTTTGAATGATTAGTTACAGTAATTTTCGCATAATCCGAATTTTAAAGAATTCGAATAGGCTGTCCCCCCAATTAGTTCGGATTCGTGGAGTTCTACTGTAGTTATTGCGATCGGTACACTACAGTGCTTATTTTTATCCTTTATACAATATTTTTTTTAGTTTCAATAATCATGATTAGTTCTAATATAGCTTCATATGACATGTGCAGATAATTAAGAATGCGGATTAACCACAGTTTAAAGAAAGTGATATTCATAAATAAAAAATAAGTGTTTGATATTTAAAAAAATCTATAAAACTTGATATTTTACTTACAGTTTTGTATTCTTCATCAAAATCATTTTATTTATAAGTGTACATAATCTTATTTTATTGTTAAAAAACAAATAATTGCCAAAAACAAATAATTTTTAACACATCTGATGTTAAAATTATAAGCATTAAATTATAAAATAAACTATGTAACTAATATCCCAGAAACATTACATTATAAATTCTTATTTCAAACTAATTAAATATACAGTATATGTGCATTTAAGTAATATGGTTGTTCAGTAACAAATGACTGAATTTATAGATTCAGCCATTACACTCTTTAAATGACAGTTAAATGGGCCAACAAGTACGAGTGAAGAAGAAAGCAAGGTCAGGGACCTCAGTGTAATCTATTGATCATATGAAAACTTGAATGCAGACAAGATTATATATTATTTGGGTAACATTTAGTGGCCTATCAAGTCGTAAGGGTTAAGACATAATTTGATCATTTTCTTCAGTGGTTGATTTAATTCGAATACATTACAATGAAGTTAAAAATTCTATTGATGTGGTCTTATAAATGAAAATGACAGTAATGCAAGAGATCAGTGAAAATTCAAATTTTATTGACGTATTGTTTGAGAAAAAATGAACTGCAGTGTTTAGTTATCCCGTTTCAAAATGACAAATCCATCATTACAATGCAATAAACAAAAACATTATTGAACATCACATTTTGGAGATGTTGTTAAGAAAAATGCTATAATCAAGAAAGAAACAACACGGTTTGTAAAGTGAAAATCAGCTTGAAATTCTTAAGAACAGCACACATTCATTTGGTTCTATTACCCACAATCTCTTGATTAGTGTTACAAAGGTCAGTGGTTTGTAGTTGTCTCTGGCCAACCTTGGAGCCCATTCAATACACAATTGAAGAACCAACTCTTGTCAACCATCTGTTAAACATAGAGTTGAACTTAACTGTTAGGACACATGTTATGTCACTAATAAAAAAAAACAAACAAAAGTTCTACAATTAGAGCCTTGTAGTACTCCTGAGCTGGCAACACAGTTGTCTGAATAAACATCATAAAACCACACCTTGATTAGTGCACCCAAAAGGTAAAACTTTTTACCCATTTCAAAAGGCCTGGGATAAATCTGAAAAAATATAGCTCTTAAACTTTTCACAGCGTAAGTCGACTTCAGTCGATTTGTCATCTATAGCGCTGAGCACATAAATTGACATTAGTCCATGGTGGCAGAAAAACCTCTCCGTTGGCTGGGTAAGTCTACAATAGTTTCAAGTGAGTAAAAACAGCGTTCTTTGTTGTCTGGTTACTGCTGCAGCCATGTGGCGAATTTTTTAAATAATGCAAGTCACATGGCTTGTTTTTTTGTTGTAGGCTCCAATCATTTGCCGGTGCATATTTGTTTATGTTTTGGTCTTGTTTTCACTGTGTCTACTATTAATTGTCCTTATTTGTAATTGTGTTTTTTATTTATTATTTTGCTAAATGTAGTTTTAAGTTGTTTTAGAAGTTAGTTGAGTGTTTTATTGGGGGTGCATTTCATCAACTTTTAGGCAAGTCTGTAGGCTAATAGTTTGTTCACTATTTCATAACCTGTTGTAACCTTCCTGGACTTTATAAAAATGTCACATATTGAGATAATAAATGATAGTGAAATAAATGAATATCTGGATAGAAATAATGATGATTCAGATTTTGAAGTAGATGACCCAGTGGCTACAAGTAATGATGTTTTTCTTCGGCAAGTGATACAGATGTTACAGTTGTGGATGATAGGCCTGGAGCTTTTGTTTCTAACCAAGACAATGATTTGATTGAAATCAAGTAATGTAGATAAGTCCAGATTTAGTAATGTACATAAGCCCACGATTAAATTTTTTAGTCATGTTTTTAGCGTAAATAGGCAATTTCTTACCACTTTTATTATTAATATAAGTCTTTATTGTGTTCTTATTTTTATTTGTCAGGATGGTTAAACAATATTTAATATTCTAAAGTTAGTTTGGAAATTTGGAACAATTGAGTAAAAAAATATAAATATAAAAGTGAGTGTAGTGAATTTTAGATAGATGCATATATAACAAATTGGAGATTTTTCAAACCTAACTGTAAGTTTTCCAAATTTACTATATAACAATTATTCTATCTGATCATTATAAGCATTTTCCCTAAAATTAGAAAAAAAAAATTGCCTGACTTGGTAAATAAATTTTATTTTTTACAATTTTATATTTTAAAAAATACATTTTTGTCATTTTCGGCTAAAAACAATATTTTATTGGCAGAAATATAATAAATAACCCAAAAATATTGCTCAAACATTGTCTATAGAACTTATACAACAACAACAACAAAAATTCATGTTTAAACATTGTTAAAATCAAACAAAAGTCAGATAGAACATTACTATCAAAACAATAACACACTAAAACAGTATCATACATCTATCTAGATTAATAGAGATCTGTAACTTTAAAATGTTACAAGGTTCTCAGCCTAGGCTTACTCTTTGTTTGGCGAAAACTTCTAAACAAAATGCTCTCTATGCATTGAGTGTCCTTTTCCCTTTTCATAGATTGAATTTATCGTAAACGGCTTTTTAATTGACGATCAAAGCTCTGCTGGGTTAAAATAAAATAGGCTATGATTAATTCAGACTACAAAAATAACATTTTTATTAATCATTGCTGACTTTAGTAATATTTATAGTTTGAAAAAATTGTAAAATAAATATAAACTTAACAATATATAATACTGCTTAGGTTTTACAACTATCGTTGTATTAAGAACATGCCCTGGAATAAAAGAATGTTGACTTGACTACTGTTATATTTATCTTGTAATCTGAATATTTCTATGGTTACTTTCTACAAGCAGTGAGTTCATTGACAGGTTTGAATCAAATGGCTACTTCCTGTCAATCTTTTAAAATTTAAAATATTGACTGTAGTATCTTTGTTTATCTGAGGTAATCTGTTTTGTTGTCTCACAGAACCTTACGAACATACAACACCCGGAATGCTATGAATTACATGCTTCCAATTCACCGCCTTACATTATATGAGAAAAAGACGAGCTATACAGGACTTAAGACTCTTCAACATTCTTCCCCACCATCAGAAATTGACCAATGGATAGAGATGTTTCAAAAGGAACCTCCAAGAATGGCTTCTGCAAACGAATTTTTATTCAGTTGAAAAACTTATAAACCAGAGAAATCCACTAATCCTACATGATACTCCTATTGATTTCAATATAGTACTTGTATTTATACTCTCCTAACACCAATTCTGTTACCATATGTACGCGAATAAAGAATATATCTATTGTCTTTAACTAACAAGTTACCGTATTGAAAAATTAATGGCAATATGACCTTAATTCTACAAAATATCCGCAGATTCCACCAACAGTTTGTTTTATTCAATTTCTATGTTGGCAAAAATTTTATTTATCAGCTATAGCATTAAAAAACACCCTATTTTAACCTATAGAAAAATCATAGTTTGCTAACAAAGCTTTTCTTTAATAGCCAGTTTATAAATATTTTATAAAATGAAAAAATCAACTACAGTAAACCCTCAATTTAATGGACCTTGATTTAACGGACTTTGGATTTAACGGGCAGCTTACTCCTAAATTAAAGGAATTTAAAATACTACATACCACGCATTGAAGGACTTATTATACAACAATACATCACTTTTAATTATGAACGGTTTATCACTTTTATGCAATATTTATTTGTATGATTTCATTGATTGTTGAGTTAGCAATGAGCTAGCAGCAACACAATAGTTTTGAATAAGGTGTGGCAATTTCATAACAGTCCTGTCAATGGTCAATGTCAGGTAGAGCCAAATTCTCTACTAAATAGCGAACATCTCTAGACTGCTAGCCCCAGTGGTGATGGTAGTGAAGACAATGTCAAGAGTTGCGCTGGGACTTCCCTGTAGTGCAGGACGGGAAACGCTTATTCGGTGGGCTCGGCACTGATGAAGTAGGCTAAAGCCAGACAACTCGAATCTGCCATTGGATAGCAATGGACTGGTCCTCCAGGTTGGGGGTTGGACGTAGGGCTAACAACCCTACTCTGGAAAAAAACAGCTGTTCAGAAACACCAACAGCTAGCCTCAGATACGGATGGGACACTACGGAAACGACACCAGCTCAGTAACAAGGACTTGAAAATTGGAACTTGGAACATCAGAACACTGGCGGTGCCAGGGAAGATAGACATTCTTAGTGAAGAGCTAAAGGCTTACAATATAGATGTAGCAGCTATACAGGAGTCAAGATGGCCCTTTTGTGGTAAGCTGAATACAGAAAGTTACCAATTATTATACAGTGGCTGTGATGATGGTAGGCACTATGCAGGCGTAGGTTTTGCCATTAGTAAAGTGATATTAGAAGCTGTGATAGACTTTAAGGCAATTAGTGAGAGATTGTGTTACCTTCGACTTAGAGGTAGATTTAATAATATATCTATTGTAAATATATATGCCCCACCCGAAGATAAGAAGGATTAAGACAACGATTTATTTTATGACCAGCTAGAAGAAGTGGTAACAGACTTGCCAGGATATGACACAAAAATCATATTAGGAGACGTAAATGCAAAGGTATGCCAGGAAGAAATATGGAGGAACGTTGCAGGCAAAGAAAGCCTCCAACAATTTTCAAATAATAATGGAACTCGCCTCCTCAGCTTTGCAAACTCTCTTAACCTCTTCATAGTGAGCACCAGGTTCCCACACAAGAATATAGACAAACAAACCTGGATTTCGCCTGATGGAAGAACTTCAAATCAAATAGATCACATTCTTATAGACAAGAGACACTTGAATTCAGTGACCGATGTAAGAAGCCTACGAGGGGCAGAATGTGGTTCAGACCATTACCTAGTATTACTAAGATTACGTCAAAGAATAAGAATAGAGAAACAGAAGGCAAACAAAGTAGAAAAGACAAATGAAGCCTACAAAATTAAGAAATTCCAAATAAAAACTAGCAACAGATTTGCAGTATTATCAGAAACAACAGATTTTGAAGAACAACAGGATCCAAAAGAAAACAGAAAAAATATGGAGTACTTTCAAGAGTTCAATTAAGGAAGCAGCAAAGGAGGTGTTTACATCAAGGAGAAACCCCAAGAAACCGTGGTTTAATGAAAATTGCAGGATCCTTGTTAACCAAAGAAAAAAGGCTAAATATTTAGCTTTAATGAAATCAACCTCAGAAGCTAAAAATGAGTATAAGAAAATCAACAATTTCAATTTCAATTTTCAATTTATTTATTGCCAGTAAATACATGTTAATATACAATAGGCATTGTCACATGGTAAGAATTACATAATAAATGTAGTAAAATTATATATTTGCTAAAAACAAACAAAAGTACTCAAAAGTAAAATGAAGAATAAAACTACAGGTATTATCCAATATATAAAAGTTAGCAATACAATCTTTACGATGTGAGTTGGGGGAAGTCAGCATTCTTCAGGAAACGAAAGGTTAAAAAATTCATTAATTGTATAAATTACATTTTGTTTCAATATCCTTTGGATGCATAATTTAAATTTAGGTAAACTCTGAGACCTGATCGTAATCGGTAACTTATTATAAAACTGAATTTGATTAAACTTATGGCTAGACTTTGTTTTGCTCAATCTGACTTGTGGTGTATCCAAGTTTAGCTTTTTCCTTGTGTTGTAAATATGTACTGAGGCTCTACTAAAAAAGTTGTTTTCATTTTCTTTTACATAAACTAGATTTGTGTAGATATAAAGTGCTGGTAATGTTAAAATGTTCAATTTTTTAAAGCTTTCTCTGCATGAATCTGTACTGTTGAGACCACAAATCAATCTTATAGCCTTTTTTTGCCATATGAAGGCTTGTTCTGCAGTGCTGGCTCCACCCCATATCCTGATCCCATATGTCAACAAAGAATGGAAAAATGCGTAATATGATGTTATTAAGAGATCTTGGCTAACACAGATTCTAAGTTTACTAAGTAAATATATAACTCTAGAGATTTTTTTACAAAGATTATCAATATGAGTATCCCATTTCAATCTGCTATCTAAGTAAAATCCCAATATTTTTACATTACTTATTTCTGTATTGTTATTTAAGCTAAAAAATATTGTTTCAGTTTTTTCTTCGTTAACTCTTAATTTATTCGCATCAAACCATGATTGGGCTTTATTGATAGCATTTTTTAAAGATACTTTCAATTGTGTAATGTGCCTGTGAGAGGAAATAAGACTTGTGTCATCAGCATATAAAATAGATGTTGAAGTCACATTGCTATCCAAATCGTTAACATAAACTAAGAACAAGAAAGGCCCAATTACGGAACCTTGTGGTACACCTTTGGTTAGAGTTTTAAAACTGGATTGTTTATGGTTTATTTTCACACATTGTGACCTGTCTTTAAGGTATGAAGTTAGAAGTTGTAATTCATTCCCTTTAATACCATAGTACTCTAATTTTTTACATAGATATCATGTGGTAAGCTGTCAAAAGCTTTACTTAAATCAATAAGCAACATTCCTGAGGTTTCTCCATTTTCAAAGTTATTTAAAATAATGGTAGTTAGTGCATCTAAGGCCGAGGTAGTTGAGCAGTTTGTTCTACAACCATATTGATGTGAATATAAGAGGTTATTCGATTGAAAATAATTACATAGCTGACTTAGCATACAAGATTCAATGACCTTACTAAATATTGGAACTAAACTTATCGGGCGAAAATTTTCAGGGTTACTCTTATCCCCTTTTTATACACAGGTGTTGTTACACATACACAACAAACAAGTAAACAGAACCTTGAGAAGAGAAAAAAGACTATTTATTGAAAATTCACTTAGGAAAGCAGAGGAAGACAATTCACAAAACAATGTCAAGGAATTCTATAGAAAGGTAAGATTTTTTCAAAAGGACCCAATGAAAGACAAATCAGGAAAAACTCTTTGCGATAAGTCTGCAGTGCTTGATATGGAAGAACTACTTCAAAGAGCTGCTAAATGCAGAAGAAACCAGAGATGACATAGGGGAAGAGGGAGATACAGAAGACGAAGATGGTCCAAACAATACAGATAGACAAGAAATACAAGTAGCAGAACCAACAATTGACGAAGTTAAAGCAATCCTAAGGACCTTCAAGAATGGCATATCACCTGGTGAAGATGGAATACCAGTGGAATTTTTAAAACATGGAAGCACAGAAGTGACAGAATATTTGTATAAACTGATAATTAGTATTTAGAAATGGGAAGTAATCCCTCAAGGCTGGACTGAAGCAGTAATTGTACCACTACACAAAAAAGGTGATAAACTGGATTGCACTAACTACAGAGGCATCTCCTTGTTGGATACACCGTACAAACTTTTGTCAAAAGTAATTCTTAATAGACTTAAACCTTACGCATAGGAGATTATCGGGGATTACTAAGCCGGTTTTATGAAGGAAAGATCAAGCATGGACCAAATATTCTCAATGAAAGAGCTGGCCTCAAAGTATTGGGAACCCAACAAAGACTTATATATTAATTTTATCGACTTTAAAAAAGCCTACGACAGTATTAAAAGGACGAAAATCTGGTCCCTGATGAAATAAGCCAAAATTCCAAAGAAATTAATTAATCTTACAAAAATGTGCATAAACAACTCCAAGGGAAAGGTAAAAGTAGAAAACGAGTGTACAGAAACATTTGATATAAACACAGGGGTTAAACAGGGAGATGGGCTGTCTCCGTTATTATTTAATATTTATTAGAAGAAGCTCTAAGGAAAACAAAAAACCTACCCGAAGGTGCAAAAATAAACGGGAATATAAATTTATTGGCCTTTGCGGACGATGTAGCAATAATTGCCGAGAAAAAGGAAGATTTAAAAAAATTAACAGAACATTTTTTGTCACATGCTAAAAAAGTAGGATTATTAGTCAATGAAAGGAAAACACAATACATGAAAATAAGTAGAAGAGAAGACGTTAGCCTAGCACCCATCAAGGTCCTTAACTACAATTTTGAACAGACAAAAGAATTTTAATATCTTGGAGTAACAATAACAAACACCAACCAGGAAGAAATAGAAATTCAACACAGAATTGCTGCGGCAGATAAAAGCTACTGGAGTTTAACAAAGCTCTTAAAAAGCAAGATACTATCAAAAGGTACAAAAGTAAGGCTATACAAAGCAATGATTCAACCAGTAGTGCTTTATGGATCAGAAGTTTGGGCCTTAACAAAGAAGTCTAGGAAAAACTAGTAACTTTCGAAAACAAAATCCTACGTAGAATATTCGGGCCAATAAAAGAAGGGGAAGAGTGACGGATTAGAAAAAACAGGGAACTGAGAGAGCAATATAAGGAGCCGGATATTGTGGCTCTAGCCAGAAGTAGGAGATTGAGATGGCTGGGCCACATCATTCGAAGAAGTGAAGAGAAGGTAGTGAAGAAAATCTGGTCAGGAACACCATCGTGAACAAGGCCTCTGGGAAGAACAAGAATGCGCTGGAATGATCAAGTCAGGGGTGACCTGGTGAAGATAGGAGCGGACATGGAGATGGCTCACGATAGACAGGAGTGGAGGCGGCTGGTTGGCGAGGCTAAACTGGTTGGCGAGGCTAAAACCCTTCTTGGGTTTGAGTGGCCACAGGAGTAAGAGTAAGTAAGTAATTTCATAACAGCTTGGAGTGAATTCACCCTGATTAGATTAACAGACAGTCAGCTTTAACGGACTAGAGCCTGTCCCATATAGTCCGTTAAATCGAGGGGTTTACTGTACCACAAATAACAAACTGAGCCTACGAGGTCTGTCCATAAAGTATCTGACCTTAACGACTACATAAAAATGAGCTACTCGGTGGCAATGGCAATTTCGGTCAGTTGTTTATTGTCGTGTTTGACAAAAAAATGTTGAATCAGATTCGAGGATGAGCTGGTGAGTTGTCGTGGTACAGGATCCAGTTATGGCTTGTTCACAATTCAGGTTGTTTCCTTCTCACTGCATCTCGTAGCTTCCTTAGGACCACAAGATAATACTCCTTATTCACTGTCTGGCCTCGTGGAGCATATTCGTGATGAATAACGCTGTCCTGCTCAAAAAATACTATGAGCATTGTTTTAACACTGTTTATACTTTGTCTTGCTTTTTTTGGCCGTTCTAATTTATTTAAACTCTTTTCTAGTTAGTTTGACTACACACCTCTTACATAGGTAGAGATTTTATCTTAAAGTTGCACAACCCAATATTTTTTAAAAAATTCAACAATTACGTCAACCTGGTTTTCATTATAATAACAGAAAGCCAACAAGAGGTGACTCATCTAAAATCTGCAATATTGTCATCAACTTACATTATCCCAGTTCTCTTCGCACTCAGGAACTGTTGCAGCATTTACAGGGACAAGATCTTTAACAGGACATAATGCTTCCCCCACTTCAAAGGCATGTGAGTCCCACAGAATTCGACTACCACACTCCTCTTCTGTGTGGAACTGAAATAGGAAAACATAGTACAGTAATTAATGTTTCAATACCTATTTTCCAGTTAGTTATTATTTTGGGATTAAAGTCCTGAAAAAAATTGTATTACATTCATTGTAGAAATATATAGAATAAATTGATTTTTATTTTGTTCAATATTACATTCCATTGTTTACTGGCCAGTCTATTTTATTTTGTCACTGATAACAAAGCACAATAACATAACAAGACATCATGAAAAATGTTGCTATTACCTGTTCTTCCACTTTTGGAATGATATGAGTCGTGTTGTACAAACATTGCACCAGTTGATCTGTAGGGTGGTTCTTCCTGCACTTATCCAGGTGGAATTGCATACGTCCTCGTCTGATCTCATGAGATCGTTCATATGGGCAGATCACCAATTCCTCATAACCTTCTTCACCAGCAACAGGCATTTTTATTAATCAGTGGCTAAAACAAAAATTTTAAAGTTTCAGATTAATAAGTACTTGAAAATAAATACAATGATCCATTTACTTTTAATTGATATTTTTAACTTACTCCATATCATTGTACATGTATAGGTGGGGAAGACACTTGGCAACTCTTAAGTAGCATAAAAAAGGGTCAGTTAATTCCAAGTATGAACTCAGCAACTCTCTCCTTAGGTAGCAGAGGTGGTGTTAGTTGGCTTAGAACTAGTTCCAACCGAGACGACCTTCAGTTATATAGTTGCTGAAAATACTGGATATTGCAACTCAAACAATTATACATTTTTTTAAAGTCTGAAGAATGAACAAATCAATATGTGCGTCAGAATAAGCAGTGAAGTAAAGGGCGTTCAAATAATAACTTACTCTAATAAAAACAGAAGGTATATGTTCACACAAAGTTAACCAGTTGATGAATGGTAAAGTTACTAAACTAAAATTGTATAAATATGTGTCCTATGTTGCTGTTGCTAAAAACAACTAAAATTGATGTACAGCTGCAGTATTGATGTTTTCAGTAGCTAATATACGTCTTTTAGCACTGAGATTTCAAAATTGTTTTAAAGTATGTATGATATTTGTACAGTAGTAGTTTTATGAATAGCGTTAAGAACTGTACAACATATTCTCAATTGCTTTAATTTAGAAATTTGTTTTCTTATTGCATTATGAATAACGTTGTACAACATAATAATCTGATCTCTCCGTGTTAAATTGTACGTAGATTAAATGTACATCCACATTATATTCTCTTTATTATTTATTTATTTACCATGTTTCACAACAGTTAAAAACCCATTTAAAGTGAAACTACACAAATAATGCCTAATATAACAAACAATGGAGAAAAAATTGTTGAAAATTTAACAATACATGTTTTGCATGTTGAAAAAATACACAATTAATTTGATTGTTAATGTTTAGCTCCCAGTATCGTTCATACTAAATTTCATTCACAAAATGAAAAATGCTTATTCATTCAAATTAAAGATATATGAGACAATAAAATTATTAGTTATACTGTAAATATTTTATGTTTATTTTTAGCAGGCACTTTCATTATTCTGCTACAATTTATACATCTGATATGTATATTTTTTATATGCACGTTTTCACTCGTTTTGGATACAAACTGATTAAACAAAACTGTTTTAGATATTAATTAAATAGCTTAAGATCACGTTTTTCTTTTGCTTAAACTTAATAAAGCATCGAAAGTGAACTAATGAATCACTATTATTTAATTAATACAACAATGTAATAGATACATACGTAAAAGAAAGTAAATGTTTATCATTGCTAGGATTATATTGAATCTTGGTTATTTGCTTAGTGAGGTTTACTTTATTGTTTTATTTACTGGTTCAAATTAATTTTTATGAATGGTGCATTTATTACCTGCTAAGCTTATTTGTTTTATATTAAGGCTTTCAGCACTCAAGGTAACTTTAAATTTGAATATACTGATATAGTTTTGTGAAAGATTTAGATAATATTTTTGTTTAGACACATATGCGTTTGGCTTGTGGTGAACAAAATGTTAAACAAAAATAACTGATATGGGATGTGTTTCTATTTTATGTCAATACATTTTTTTACAACTTCCCACTGATAGAATTACGCTGTCTTGGTCGCAGACTGTCACTGCCACTTCTTCCCCCACAGTTGTAGAGTTCGTACCTTTCTGTTGGGGTCAGTTTTATGAAAGTTGCCAAATTCATGCTCCCCCTTCTACTGGAATAGGTGAAAGTTGCAGAATCATGTGAGCCCATAGGTAGGTTCATAACCATTCATAAGGGGGTGGGTGGTTAGGTCAATAACAATTGTACTGATTGAACAATTAGTCTGTGTGTGTGACAGTGTTGCTACTAACCACATTACTAACGAAAATAACAACAATAAATAAATTTGATACTTGATCAAGACAATCGTTTGAGTAGGCCAATTTTTCATAAAAGAGTCCAAGTGTTCAAATAGTATGTGTACGGGTGAGTTTTATTCTCTTAGCTTTATAAAGATCCATACATACATTTATCAGATATAAGCACTTGCCTTTATACACATACTATAACAATATACTATGAAGAGAATGCCATCAATTAAACTTGTTTAAAAATTCATTGAAATTATGTCACTATTCATTGAAATAGTTTTTCGACTGTTGATAGGTTTATGGACTATTGCTAGGACTTGTAGCATGATTATCTTGTGTAAACTTTGGTGCGAGTGTTCAAAATGCATATAAAAATATAGTTATTGGCAAACCCTCCCGGCCATACATTTAGTGGTATCATACACATATACAGGGTGTAACAAACCTCTCCACACAAACTTTAATATATTGTTCCTTGGATCAATTGAAGCAAAAACTTAATGCAACCAATGGTCTCATTCCATTTACTGTATGTCTGCATTATATGTTTCTTACTACTTAAAATGTTTAAACCAGAATTATAAGGGAAAAGTACTAATAGTTATACAATAAAATACAAGGATAGGTAATAGTAGGTGCTCTTAATATGGATTAAAACGATGCCTTGTTTTTGAAGATCGAAAAGAAGCAAAGAATTTACAATCGTTTTTCTGTGACACTGTTCAGTTTAGTATGGACTCCGAGTACAGTAATGAAAGCCACAAATAATGGGCTTTATTATAACATAGTTAGGGTCTTTTGATTTAAAACCTTTAGAAAATGCCGGCGTGGTGGCTCAATGGCTACGGTTTCGTACTGCAGTAGGCTAGTTCCAAGGTTCGAATCTCCACTAAGCCAACGGTTGGTACTTCACTTGTTGAATAAAGTTCACCCTCAGGCCTGCGAGCCCATATGAACTAGCAAATAAAGAAAATGTAATGGATCACTTTTCCAACTATTTAAAAGAAATCTACACTACGTAAAGTAATTAAAAAATGAGTATTTATTAATCAATTATAAAAGAATTGTAATTTTTTAAACTTAATAAATGATGTGTTATGATAAATGTGTTAAATGACTCTTAAAATGTAGTAAGTGTACCAGAAAAATTATTATACATTCTTTATTTATTATTTGATTTTAAAAAAACAAGATATATTTTAATCTGTTTGAAGGGAACTATGTTGTTTTTTTTCATATTTTACATTTATTTTTGTGTGTCATTGAGTATTTGGTTTATTTAATAATTTGCTCTGTGATTTGTTGACTGATTTCATATTTTGCATTTCTTTTGTATTTCATATTGTGTAAGTTCTGCCGACGCATTGACATGGAGTCCTTACGAAGCAAAACCAGAGTGAAGAATGGGTTCTTAGTGGCGGAATTAGGTATGAACAGTGAGAGCAAGATCTTCATCAATCTGTTCTTGTCACCGTTCACCAAGTACCTGTGGGGAGAAGTTCGCGCCTTCAAGAACGAGCGTGGTTACAAGTACGCAAGAAAGGTCACCAGTGCAAGAAAGGTGTTTCTGCGAAAAACCGATGGATCTCGTCCCATTCTATTCATAATTCTGAAATATTCAGTAGGGAATACTTTGTTTTTAGAAGAAATAGAGATCCAAATTTAACTGGAATGGAAAGAGAGGGAGGGATTGTAGTTGAATAGAAGAGTTTAACCACGTTTCACTCAATGCGACTATGTCATAATCATTACTTAACAAGCCTAGCCGCAAATCATTTGTTTTTGACCTCAAACCACGTACATTTTGATAGTATATGTTAATCAACTTCATTGAATAAATAAAATAATAAACATATAAATAGAATTAACAGAAATAGAACATATAACAAATTTAATAGAAATATATATTATAAATATATATTATATATAATATATTATATTTTATATATAATATAAAATATTATATGTTATATATAAAAAAATAGAATATTTAACCAATTTAACAGAATTATATATTATAAATAAATTAACATTAAATAAGCCTCTCCCTAAGGTAAGTGCAACACACAATGAATAAATAATATAATACTAGGTTAAAACTAGTTTTGTAGCCAAAAGATTGTTTGAGTTAGAAACTGAAAATATCTGGATAAAAATCGAGCTAACCAACACTTATTCAGTACTATTAGCACTAGTATATTTTGCCCCTAATTCTAATCTTTAAACGTACAAAAACTTTGTTGATAAGCTAGATCTTTATTAGTTAAGAAATGAAAGTTTAATTTTACTTGGTGATTTTAACTTGCCAATAAGTGGGATTCAGTGTGATTTATCTAAAGAGGACAGAATTTGTAAGCAGTTGTTATTTTTTATGAGAATGTATTCATTAAAAACATTAAATAATATATTAAACTTTCAAGGCCGCACGTTAGATTTCTTATTATCTGATATAGATAAATTACAAGTAACTCAGGAATAAGATCCATTAGTAAATATTGACAATTATGATCCTGCATTAGTGCTTCTGTCAATGTTAATGTGAATAATATTACTTTGGAGAAAAATAGTAATGAAGCTAATTATTATAATTTCTCCAAAGCAGATTTTACTTCTTTGTATGATATTTTAAGAGACACAGATTGGAGTTATTTGTATATGGAGGAAAATATCGATGATGATGTTAAACTATTTTATTACAAATTATATTCAGTCCTAAATTTAAGTGTACCCAAAAAGAAAAATGCCAGGTTCAAATACCCAAGTTGGTACTCTGGTGAATTGAAACAATTGATAAAGAGGAAGATAAGGATCAGGAATCAGTTTAAAACCTATAATATCCCTCACATTGGTTGAATTTAGACATTTAAGGAAGGATGTTAAACAGTTAATTAGGTCTGACTACAGAGAGTATTTAAATACTGTTGAAATAGTTAAATAAAAATCCTTTGGTCAATTATTAAAGATTTAAAGGGTACTAACATGAGACCAGCAACTATGATATATAATGGCAAAGAGGTAGAGGGAGGAGCAGCAATAGCTGAAGCATTATCAACATATTTCAACTCTGTTTATAGTTCCTGTCCTCTCAACTCTCATCAACTTTGGCACAAAGCCACGCCTCACCTGTTATGAGCAATGTAGAAACATTGTCTTTCAATCAGATAATAAGACAGGAAGTTCTTATCAGTCTTAAAAACTTAAACCTAACAGGACCCTAGGTCCTGATAGGATACCTCCATATATATTCAAAGCATGTGCCAACATTTTAGTTGATCCTTTACACTATTTATTTAATCTGTCATTAAAAAGTAATTGTTTTCCTTGTATGTGGAAGCTAGCTAAGATTGTTCCTGGACCTAGAAAAGGTTCAAGTAATGAAGTTTTGAATCACAGACCAGTCACTATCTTATCTTCCCCTGCTAAAGCCTTGGATCAATTATTTACAATAAACTTTTTCCTCATATAGAAAAATACATCAGTAACTACCAACAAGGTTTTTTTCCCAGAAGATCCATCAACTCAAACTTATTGGTTTTTCTCAGTTTTGCTGTTCTAAAATTGACAATAATCAGCAAGTTGATGTCTTATACACAGACTTTGAAAAAGCCTTCGATAAGGTAGATCATTTAACTCTATTATCAAAATTAAATTACTGTGGTTTAACACCATCACTTGTAAGATTTTTTTGTTCGTATTTGTACGAAAGAAAGCAATATGTCTGTTGTGATGAATACTTTTCTAAGGAGCTTGTTGACGGATCAGGTGTCCAAGGCTCTAATTTGGGTCCTCTGCTTTATATTATTTTTATTAATGACAAACAAAATTGTATAAAAATAGTCAAATATTACTTTACGCTGATGATTTAAAACTCTTTAAATCCGTCAATAGTGTGCAAGACTGTTATGAGTTACAACAAGACATAGATTCGTTGATCATTTGGAGCAAAAACATTTGAAATTCAACATTTCCAAGTGCTCAGTGGTTTCCTTTACCAGGAGGACACCTAAGTTTCAAATAATGTTTGATTATAAAATGGAGGTCAAAATCTTGGATAGAAAACTTTCTATAAAAGATCTAGGAATAATATTTGATTCAAAGTTTACATTTAACGATCATGTTCTTGCAGTATGTAAGGCTTCATATTCATTATTAGGATTTATTAAAAGGTCAAGTATATATTTCAAAAATCCCAAATCTTCAAAATTGTTTTTCTCTCTAGTTCGATCTAAACTTGAGTATCGGGCATTGATTTGGTATCCACACATTAACTATCTTTCAGACATGATCGAAAACATTCAAAAAAGTGTTTAAAATTTCCTTTTGGGTTTTATACAAATTTAATTCCTTATTCTGAGTTACTGGAAATTTTCGAACTTTCTAGCGTGATTAAAAGAAACAAATTAAATGCATTACTTTTTCTTTATACATTATTGGATGGGAGCGTAGACAACGATAACTTAGTGTCAAAAATAAACTTTACTGTTCCTTGCCTTGGATCACGCAATACAGATTTATTTTTTATACCTTTCTCTAGAACCAACTTAGGCTTTTACTCACATTTAAATAATATGTGTCGACTTTATAATTTACATTGCCGGGAAGTTGACATTTTTTATGATTCCTTTGGTATATTTAGATCTAAATTGAATAGTAAATACATTTTAAACACCTATGTCAATTGTTTCAGTTTACTGGTTGCATTGTTACTTTTCTATCTACTGTTCTTTGACTATTATTTGTTGGTTGTCTGTTAAATTATTTTAAATTTGTTAAATTAAATCTGTTTAACACTGCGTTGGTCACGGCCCCCATAATTACGTGAGTGGTCGCGCGTTCTACTATTGTAGAACAAATGTTTTTTTTTTTATCAACTTTTGTTCATCTTTATAAAAGTATAAGGGCTCGGTTGTGTAAAAATTAGTACTCAATGTTGTATTATTTATTTATTAATTTTATTTGTAACTAACACAAGAAAAAAACAAATATTACAAAAGTGTTTTGATTGTAATACAAGAATATTTCTAACTGTAAAATTTCTATATCAATATATATAACCATTGATAAAAAGAACAATTTTATAATGACACATTGAAAATTGATGAACAAATTCTTTTCCAGAAAACTTCTACTCAAAACAGTCATCACACACGCTTTTCTGATGGTCCGGGCACACCCATCTTTGACATTTTCCACACGTCTTCCTTGTTGATTTATTGCGACCTCTACCGCAAAGAAAACATTTTCCTACTCCAGCAACTTGTTCTCTAGGTACCGGAACTTCTTCAGGAATGCGAAGCAAAAGTCTTCCTCTTCGTCGAATCTCTTTTGGCAAAGTGTCCATGGCAATGCGGCAGTACACTTTCACCATCACTTTCATTTTCCATCTCCTTTAACCATATTCGTAACTGTTCTCTATCACGTTCTGACATGTTTGTATATATTAATCAACAAATAAAATACAGAAAGACAAATATGTACAAAAAAACATTGAAAAAATATTTGGTACGCCAGTGGTCGCGCAATCTACAATAGAAGTACACTCCGAGATTTCACGATTTAGGGCGAGTACGTGACAGCTAGAAGAGTGAAACTAGACTGGGTTGTTGGGAGGGGTGTGGGGGAGAGGTACAGTGACGCTCAAGGTCGGAAGTGCTGCCAACCGCTCTGGGTGAGAAAATAAATATACCTGTACTACAATAGTAGAACGTGCGACCAATGCAGTGTTAAATTATTTATAAATCAGTTTCAACTCTAATATATATTTAATTTATATAAATTATTATTTACTATATACATATAAGCTTTCTGTTATATTGTGTGCTGAATGATGTATTTGTTCATATGCACTATTTTATTGTTATATAGAATTAGTGCTTTTATGTAATTGGCTGTAAGCTGTATGAAAGCATTCAATTTTAAAGAATTTTGAATTATATTTTGTATAATTATGTTATGTTTGATAGTTTTTAAGAACTTTTGACTTTCAACAGTAATCTTTAGTATCTAGCATGTAGTATTAAGTCTTTTCTGATTTAGTATGGGTTAAAGAAAAAGGAGAAAAAAAATTGTTTTAGATGTTGACTAAGTTAGTAAGTACACTTGTAGACGGCAGGAGTTTGTTATACCTGTCAAAACGTTTTCTTTGTCTCTTAAACACTCAAAGCATTGGAAATCTCCAAATATTATCTACATATCTTGAACAATCCAATGCTTAATAAACAACTTCCAAACAATAGAACTAACTATTACTTAGCTTTGGTATTTTTTTGTAAAACTAAACATTTGTTGGAACTCAGGTTTTTAACATTTTAAATAGAAAAAAAAACACATCCATGTAGCCAGACATTCAATAGAATGAGATATACCATTGGTTGCATTAAGCATTTTGCTGCAATTCACCCAAGGAACAATATCCTTAAGTTTCTATAGAGTTTGTTTGACCCAGTATATATATATTTTACGGTTGTAAGAGGTATATGCAAGTTAAGGAAATATGAAAAAAATCTCAATTTTAAAACGTATTTGCCAATACAAGATGGTAAATATATATTTTTATCTGGTCAATACATTACAAAAAATGCATAAAGGGAATGCTCCCTTAGCAGGCATGTAGTAAAAATACTTATCATTAACCAACTTTACTAAAATATATATTAATATTTTCATTGTGACCTTACCATTCACTTGTGTATATAATCTAAATACCACTTACTCCTTGTATCTCGAAACCTACTAAACCTCTGAGGCTGAAATGTTGTAGGATGATTGGCTTTATTTTATTCATTTATGTTGATTGGTAGATAATATTTGGAGATTTCCAATGCTTAAAGTGTTCAGGAAACAAACACAACATTTTGACAGGTATAATAAACTCATGTCATCTTCAGGTGTACAGTACTTACTAACTTAGCCTGCATCTAAAACAACTTGTTTTAGATGCAGGCTAAGTTAGTAAGAACACCTGATGATGACAGGAGTTGTTATACCTGTCGAAACGTTGTGTTTGTTTCCTGAACACTTTAAGCATTGGAAATCTCCAAATTTTATCTACCAATCATGAATAATCCAATGCTAACAAATAACTTTCAATTTATTTATGTTGTGAGTGTGTAATTAAGGAGATATTTTGAAAAATTCTTCCTAGTTCCTAAATGGCAGCTGTTTAAGTTATACCTAAATTAAAGAAAATTTTAAATGACATAAAACAGGTGTTTTCCTATTTTGTCTGTAGCGGCTAAAAGAATGGTCATATTCAAATATTACTAAATGTTCAGTGTCAGATTTGAGATGGTGTGTACCACTTTGTTTCTATGACTTTTTGCTATATTTCAACTTCTTCACCCTTAGGTATTGCTTAATTAACGACAACAGCAAATGCCTGGTCATAGAGCATGGGCAAATACCATGAAATAATTTCCCCAAAACCAGCATAAATTTTAGGTCTATGACTTATTTAAAAAGTACTAATCAGAAAATTATTTCAGTAAGTTTTAAACTTTTAGCGATATTAAGCTAGTTGTACGAGATCAAACAAACATAAGCAACGGAATTAAGTAGCTTTTTCATAATTTAGAATATTAAATGGCATGTAAAATTAACATTTAGTACTGAACAAAGTAAAGGATTTTTTGTAGCGCACCCAAGTATATAGTGACTATTACAAATCACAACAGACTTGTGTTCTTGTTAGGATTTTCCAGGTTTTGTTTCAAATTCCCTGATTTTTCCCTGACTTTTCCAGGTCATTTAAAATTCCCTGACTTTTCCAGGTTTTCCCTATTTTCCCTGTTGCTGGACACCCTACAGTTTTAAATGACATGTTCTTGTTATATTTTTACATGACGATTTTTAATTAGTTACTATTTACCTTCTTTACTTGTCCTTTAAGGTTTTAGACTTATTTTCATATATACATACTATCAATTTTAATAAAAAATGTTAAAGGGTACTCAGTTTTAAATTTAATTACATCCTATATATATATATATATATATATATATATATATATATATATATATATATATATATATATATATATATATATATAAATTAATAAAATATATAATTAACAAGAAGAAATGCATTCCTCCGCTTATTATAAGTAAATTAGCAAAACAGGTGTCATTCCGTGCAATTTTAACAAGAACACTGATCCTGTCAATTTCCAAGCCCCAAGCTGGACACATTTTAATTAAGGTGGGCCCTACGCCACATACCAGTATCTCAATACAGTTCTACAGAAAAAAGTTCCAACTGAAGTTGGATTCAAACTCACAATCTTTGCTTTTGCACTTTGGATCACTCGTGCATTTCAACACCGACGGTATGGTTCGCTCATTAAACATTTAGTGTTTTGTTAGTGTGTTTTATAGATGAAACACTGGCTAATTAAGAGTTGTACTGTCCTGTTGTAATGTCCTGACTGGCCTTGCTATATGTATTTACCTGTTCTTTGAAGACTTCTTTACCTTAAAAACTCAAATAGATTTTATGGTAGAGGAAAGTGATGCTTTCACGATCTGGCACTTATAATGCCTATATTAATAATTGATCAGTATAAAATCAATCAGCACAAATGCAATAAAAAGTATAATATATTTGAGTACTGGCAACAAAGAATGGGTAATAAGACTTGTTTGACGTTTGTAATGCTACTCAATATTGAGAAAGAATTAATTAAATTAATATTTTTTTGTAAATACTGTAACAAAATTTTTGGAACTTTTTTTGTATATTTTAGATTAATGTCTCTCCATGATGGTAAAATTCCCCATTACTTAGAATAGTGGTTTTATTTGGGGGTTTTATTAAATCTCTCAAACACATCAAAGCAGTAAAAAAGGGGTAATTTTTCTACTACAATCATAAACTAGTAAAAGGCTCACATTTAACTAGTTTGATGCAGAAGCAAAATAAAATATACATCTTAATGATAATTTTTATTGCTGTGCACCCAAAAGTTACCAATTGAGAATTGGTTTTCAATTCTTTAAATGTTCAAAAAGTACATCACATTGCAAAAAGTGTAAAACCCCTGTCATCCTCTGGTGTTAAAACAGAAAAGGATTAGTCAGAACTGGCGAGTACTCCAATGACAAGCCTCCAATAACAGACGGGCTCCAAATCCACCCACCCATCCATACAATGATACTGATGCTGACTTGCTTGCCAAAAAGGGTTTATGGAGGACTATAATGGAGAAAGAATTTTAAATATAGCTAACCAAATTAATTTTTACAGCCTATTGAATGGCAAGAATTGGCACGTGTGGATTTCATACAAAATAAGGTCTGTCAATAAAAGTGTTTATTACATATTATTTCTTTATTTTACTCTTTACAATTAACTTGCATGAAGAAATTCATAGACAATTATCTATCACTTCAACTGTTTTTTTTGAAAACTAGACTGTAATATTTATCAAATAAAGACAGATAGCTAAATTATCATTCATTTTACTATTATTCTTAAATACAGTAATTTACAAAAAAAAAGTTAAATAGCTATATCACAAAATTACATGAAATGTGTTAAGCACATAATAGTTTAGCCTACTGAAATATTTTAAAGTATTTATTTTTATAACTTATCATTTATTGGCTAAATAAATAAAAAAAAATAGGTCTACGTAGTGGTTTATTTTATAACAAACTAATAATTAACTATGAATAAAGCTACCATCAACATAGTTTATGACAAGTTTTTCCCTTTATATATAGTGGGTTCTAATATAAACATAAAAGGTACATGTTCATAACCAAAGGAAAAAAACTTAAATTGAGGTTTTGTAATAATTTACTTTGTGAATAAACACAATTTAGTTTCTAAAATGTAACATATCTTTATAATTAAGGAAATAAAAAATGTTACAGTATTGGACCCATACAAAGCACACAAGAACAATTAATTCCTAAAGAAAGCGCATGCTTAGTTTAAATAGATTGTTAAAAGAAATGTATTAAAATATTACACATTTTACAGTTGATTTTCAAAACCAATTAATTTTAATTTTCAGTTACTGAGCGGAATAGAATATATTTTATTAAAATGAAAAAGTCACATTTTAAGTCATAGATACATCTTCCATCAACGTTTTACGGCTGGTTTCAATTATTGTCGTGATTTTTGATTTGTTAAACCTCATTTCATCAATAGACACTAATTTGGGATATATTATTACCAACAATATTTAACTGTATTAACTTATTAAGTGTAACTAAAAATGGTATTTTTTATTCAGCATGTTTTATTATAAAATAAACAAGAATTAATTGAAATAACAAAATATTGTCCACTCCTCAATAATCATGTTAATTATGTTTTGAGGCATAACAATGCTCGTGACCTTTGTTTGTTTATAATAATAACTAGGGGACACCCCTGCACGCCTTGTGTGCCAAACCCAACTCCCGCTGCGCTTGATACACCTCGCCCTTTGGCCTCAGCTTGTGACTTTTAACCACAAATAATAGTAGATTAACTGTATAACATAAAATCACAATATTGAAATATTTACAGTATAACACTCATACTACTTGTGTTGCTACCTATTCATTAGTATAAATACCCTATGGTATTACCCTTATAAAATCAATGGTGTTACTTAGCCTATTTCAAACGTGTTCATTTCATTTCTTTGACAGCCGAAGATTACTCTTAATGCATCAATAAGATAATGTCAAACATACAAAATAAACTTGTTTACTTATTTACAAAACCGCTATTATTAATTTAATAAAATCAACCCAATAGTATTCTTATAGAAAAAAGTAAACTTTGAGGGGCTGTTTGTACCCTTTAGGAATGTAATTTCAAAAAATCGTTCCTCAGTGGGTCTCTTTGATACTAAAGCTAACTTCCTTTAAAATTTTGTATAAATCGGTTTGGTGGTTTTTGAGTTTTGTGATGAGTAAGTGAGTCAGTCAGTGGTATTTGGCTTATATATATATATATATAAATAACAATAATTTTATTGTGGTTTAGCACCAGTAAGCATTGCCAAAGTCTCTTTACAGCAAGCCATTATGCTATGTCATAGTTGTACTTACTATGTTCCAAAACTTGGAATGGCTCCTGAGTTTTCGTAAATGAATTGTCTTAACTAAAGAATAAAATGTAATAAGCTAATATTATTTTTTTAAATTTGTGATAGTATTTTATTTACTAAATCTTCTGATTGTGACATTTAGTTTTACTGATTTAACTTTGTATTTAAAATTAAGCCTAGCAGACTGGATTACTAAATATTTCTCTTGACACTATTTAAGTCATTAATCAGCTATATATCCAAGTCCAATCAGCTGTAATGTTTATATTTTTTACAAATGATTTGATCAAACCCATATTCCTAAAATTGTGAATTTTCCAATCATGACAAGGTCACGCACACAGAATGTTTCCATCCATACTGTTGTAGTCACAATATATAGATCTAACTCTTGATGGTCTACAGCGATCATTAGACAAGAGTGTGTGGTTAACTCTAACTATAATACTATAATACAAAACTAACGTTTTAACAGGCCAACCTCTTCCACTCGATGTACGCCTTGACAGGATAACCTACCTGACGTTACATCCTGAAGGAAATTATACACACAGTAAAAGATCAAATATAAATGGGAAATAAAACTGATTTCAACATTAATAAATTCAGAGTTAGTTGAATAAACAGCTAGCAACTGTTAGGGTTAGTTATTTAGATATTGTGATGAAATATTAGACAATATACTGTTAAGCGGTAAACTAAATGGTGATTAACTGTGGTCATCTGTTAAAAATCAATCAGCATTTTCATCTCTCAATTTAACAACTTGTTTATTATCAATCAAAGATCAATATCATCTGAACCGTTATGTCAATTATCCAGTGAAAATGTTTAAATATCATATTACGCAATCTTGTACTGTTTAACAAATGGACATGGATTGAATTTTCAACATTTTTCTAACAGTAAAATATGTTCCTTGTGGAATCAACTTTCTCCAATGATCTCCTACATCATAGAAATATTAACAATTACTGAGAAAAGCTAAATATTGTCTTCCTTGGAATTATTATTTATTGTTAAGAAAGGCATTTGTATAATTATTTTTATCTATATTATGGTATTTATGATGTTTTTGTTGTATGGGAAAATAAATAATTTTTATTCCTAACGCTTTGGGGACTCAATGAATATATTTCGTCATTTATATTTTTTCCCTTGAGGGCAGAAATAATGAAATATGGTCATTACTAAATCTCATGTTGAAGACCGAATGCTGATATTCCATCATTCGAAGTTTGCACATATAACATCCAATTTACCGTTTACGATAACTTGTACGTCTTTGGGATGATACGCAGATGTTCGAGAATGTTTTTTGTAACATATGTAGCCAGCTGTTAAAATATAACGTCAATGAAAAGAACTGACAATAATAGACAGAATTAATTTTAAGAGATGAATCTGACAGTATTAACAAAATATTTCATGTTATAATTTTTTAATTTTTAATCCGATTGTTATAATTTTTTCTGTGTTTGTAGGTAATTAAGTTTAGATTTCAATAATACAGTTTCCCACACATATATTTTTTGTTTACGAGCTGTAAGCATAAAAAAAAAAAAATAAATACATTTTTAAAACAAAATACATTTTTTTGACTAAATATAAATACTTAAAATTATGACATGACATTTTGGACATTTATTCAGATAAAGTACTCAATTACAAACATTCTGGTTAAAGAAGTACCCTTGTATCTTTATTAGAACAGATTTTATAAATAAATGTATAAGGGCTTGCATATCCAAATTTTTAGCCTAAATATTTATTTTACATATCGCACTTGAAAAGTGAGGAAATAAGTTAGAACTATATAGCACTTAGTATTAACCTCAAAGGGTTAATACTAAGTGCTATGATATACAAGTTAATACCATATTAAATTGGAGTCAATGTATGGTTTGAATGAATGCAAGAACTATAATAGTGATGGACAGAAGGAGAATGCAATCCTCTGACACAATCCCCGAGCCATACATCTTCACTATTGGCTCTTACACTGTAACTAACTTTTATACAATTAAATTACTGCTAATGTTACTCTTGCGGAATAAAGTAAATAACGGGGCTGTTTTTACCCCTAAGAATGGAATTTCAAAAATCCTTTCTTAGTGGGTCTCTATGATACAAAAGCTAAATTCACACTTTAATTCAATCAAAATCTGTTCGATGGTTCCGGAGATTTTGTGATTAATGAGTACATCGTTTTTGGATTTTTTATTAAGATAAATACGAGTGGTTATATTTGAATATAACTTTTTCCAATATATAACATGTTAGTCCATTTTGAAGAAATTAATTCAAAACCTATGAATTATAAAAATATTATTGTATTTTATATTAAAAACGAGTTTTAATAGCGTTATATGGCAAAGGCTCCCAAAGACTGTTTTTGTAGGCATTAAAACTCTCAAACTTGGAGTAACTGACTCTGTAATTACTTTCAATGATGGATCAATAGCTAAAGCTAATGTTTTGGAGCGCATAGGAATCAACCCAGGAAAGTTTATGATTGACGGCCTTACCAGAATCGACCAAAACCGGATAAAAAAAGCTGACAGAGAAGTGCAGGAGGAAAATAAAAAGAAAAGAGTCAGAAGAAGACTAACAAAAAGGAAACTAGAAGACAGTGACTGTGTGGAATACATTCCAGGAGGTTTTTAGTGCATCAGTGATAGTGTTCGTGTTTAAGTTCAATTTCCCGAAAGTTTAGTTTTTTAGAGTTTAGGTACCGTTTCCATAGAAACTATTAAGAATAGAGACTTGAAACTTTCACCAGTTGTTTCTGGCAGTTTGGTGAGTAGAATGATGCAACTATGTAATATTATCTTCAATTTTAACTGTGTAAATATTTTTATTTTAAGTTATACATGATAAAAATAATAAACATAAATTTAAAATAATTTTATTTTTTTAATGACTTGCTATAAATTAACTATACTGCATGGTTTTACTTGTTTACATGTATAAAAGCACCAAAAAAAATTTCGGATGAATATCTCAAATATTTTCAGAGATATTGGTACCGGTATAGTAGCTTGTTTCCCCATATAATTAACATTAGAGCCTAACTCACAGCGTGCTCCCCTTAAAAGCCTTTTTATAGGAGTGAATAGATCTTAAACATTGCTCTTTTTCAACACTTTTCTCTACACTTTTAAACTACAACACATAATACAATTTACTTGGTAGCTATAAAGAGTAAAGACCAAAGTTCCTATAATACATAAGAGGTTGCCTCACTCTCATGCGGTCTATATAAGCTGAGTTTTACCTCAGAGGCCGACCTCCAACACAGCCTGCTGAACAATTAATACATATTAAAAAACATTACTGTATTTTGTTAATACTATTATACAATTAATTAAATTTATGGTATTTTAATGTTATTAAAGTAGTAAATATATTTTTCCATATGTTACCAAATTATATTTTCTTATTAACTACTAAATAATATCAATTTAAAATCAATCACTTATATAAAATAAAATAATGTTAATTTTTTGCAAAAAAAACTGCAAATCAACTATTTAAATAAACGTCCTACAGAAATATGAAGAATATAATAATATGAATTGAAGAAAAATAAATAAGATAGTTTTAGTACTAACATTTAAGCTGCAACATCAAAGAAGTGATCAAGAAGAGCCGCTACTTGTTCTGGAGTATACTTTATGTACTTTTCAGGATTCTTGGTAAAGTACAGCGAAGAATATTTGTCGTGGAAGGCACTGTATTTCGGTAAAATGTATTCTTTGTTATCTCGCTTAAGACCTTCTCGTAGTTCCACATCAGGAATGGAATAACCTCTTTGAGTACGAGCAATCTCCTCCATCTCTTTGTTGAAGCCACCAAACTTCTCCTTTATCACATTGCGATCTTTATCCCGTAGCTTACCAGCTGTGACAATAATGTCATCATTGTTTGTAATATAGTTTAACACTTTGCTCCAACTCTGCTTATAGGCTTTTTTATGTGTCTCAATCATATTAATATACGTCTGTTCGCAGTCAGCTTCAGATATGTTAACAAGATCTAACAATGTAGATCTTTGTAAAGCCTTTAGAACATGATGACTATTGTTGAGTCGAAACAGAGCTTTTACACCAGAATCTGTATAGGCATCACTTTTTGTAACCAAAGTATAATTCAACTGTGAAAGTACTTTTTTAATGTAAATCCCTAATAGAGCTTTATTTTTGTCCACTTTACTATTGTTGGGTATCTGCATGAAGGCATTATTATATGCAGGGTCTTGCCCTAGCACTCCTGCAATAGTATCCATATATTCTATCAACTGTTCTGTAAACACAAGCACATTACTGGTTAATTCATGAACAGTGCCATCCTTGGGCAAACCTGAACTAGTATCACTTCTTATGTTCTCTATGAAGTCTTCCAGTGCCTTCGCTCCAGTCATATGTAAAGTGTTAAGAATGTTGGTGAACTGGGATCTAACATTAAAGTCACATCCTTCAACTGTACGCTCAAATTCAGGCCTCATATTTAGCAGCTGTTTTAAAATTGGGAAAACAACCAAGACCGCTCCAAAATCATGACGACTAATGCATCTTTTGGCTCGTGTTGCAATATTCTGTCCATCTTGAACTATGGTATCTAGAGCTTCTTGAATGATAATTTGGAAAACTTGATGATGATGTTGTAATGGGATAATACCTGTCATTAGAGTGCGTTCATGCTGCATTAATCTCTGTAATGCCATTACACACACCAAGTAGTTTTCCATCTCTTGTTCATCCACAACATCTTCCCTCGCTTCTACAAGATGAAGTGTAGCACGCCTAGCTCCCAAGGTTAAACCTGTGGATTGCTCTAAGGTTTGTGAAGCTTTCAGAAGCATTTTGTTTGCTTTCTTCTCAAACACTTGTTTCATCCTGCGAGAAGCCCTCTTGCCAGGAGTCTCATATTTTGTTCCTGACTGCTTCGGTCTGATAACAGGAGAAGCTGCTACTCCAGTCACACTTCCCCCACTTCCTGAACGTTGCTGTTCTCTCAGCTGATGTAATGATTTTAATAACACTGTGGCACGTACCTTTGCATACACATTCATGAATTCATCTCGTCCTTGTGTCACCAACCAATCTGCCATTACAGTCAACTGACTGCCCACAACCTCTGGAAATTGAGTCAGTGAACTCACAGATGCATCATCTGCTGTAAGTTCTTCATCTGTAGCTACCAAATCTAGAAGTGTAATTGGAGGCACAGGGCGACTGTGTTTTTGTAGCAACTCTTTAAATTCCCGGTTCAATGCATCCCCACCAGCATTAAATAGGGATGACACGTTCTCCAATTCTACACTCTGAGGATTGTTCTTTTCAAAATAGTGGAGAGCTGATTGTAGCCGTTGCATGGCCGCCAGGAACTCATCGAGACCTGCCACAAATGGTCCACTCCGCACGGTTACTTCTACTTCTTGAGCAACACCATAGTATCCAATGACATGATCTAAGGCACTCAAGGCTCGCTCAATGTTTTGCTGACTTCGCTGCAAGTTCCCTGTTTCATTGTACACAGGTAAAATTGTTTCTTCAAGACGTGCAAGCCGCTGTTCAAACAAGGACAGAATCCCTGTGATTCCTTTTGTGAGGTTACTACTTCGTTCAACATGTTCTTTTAGTTCTTGCAATTTTGTTGTTTCATTATCTAACTTTAACTCAATTTCATATTTCCTTTCAGTGGGGTCAAAAATCATTATTGTCAATATCTAAAACAACAAAAAATAGTTGTTAACATTTCTAAAGATTGGAATTCAAAATATATTAGTTAGTTGATTTAAATTTAGGATACATGTTTTTTTTTTTTGTTTACTTACACCATAACAAAATGTGTAAAATTTACAGAAAAACATTAATATGCAATGCAAAAATATCATAAAGAAAGGGACCCCCAAGTTTAGAAAATTAATTGATGGCCAACTGTACAGCAAGCAACTGAATTTGTCAAAACCTTTTCTAGCTACATTTATTCTATTACAAAACACTAAACAGCTTATACTACCAATAAAAAAGTGCTTTAACAATGGTAAAAATTATGTATTAAGATTATACAGACATAGCATAATACTGAATAAACGTGAATTTGTTAAGATAGGCCATATTATCAAGCTGGTAAGAGACAAAAGCAAAATTATTCATTAAGTATTTTGCTGATTTGGTAAACTAAATGCTGATTTTATCATTTTGGTTTTTATTAAAGAAGTAATATTTATCAATTATTGATCTGATATAGGTGTATGATTTTAATTTAATAACGATATTATAGCAAAAATAATAATAAAGTGTGGTCAAATACATGCCAAAAAAGAAAATGTTAACATTTCTAATTAAGTTTTATTGTCTTGGTTTACAAGATTAGATTCTTAGATTTGAGACGTCACTAACTTTTTGGGTATTATAAGGTGAATATGAATGATTACATGAGTGTGGATGACCTACACAAGTCTGGTTACTGAGTTTGACTGTTCCTCAGAAAGGGTAATTTATTAATAGCCCAATAGACAGGGCAACTTAGCAACAAAGAATTCTAATCAAATGCAACAGTTTGTCAGTACAAACCCATGAATGTTACAACCTGTTAAAAAAACCAGGCAATGCAATAACTGTTAAGTTACCGTATTACAATGACAAACTAAAATAACCAAAACCAAAGTTAATTTTATATTATTTTATCTATCTAAAATAATACAAAATTACTTTACATTCGAAACATCTTTTGATGTAGCCAATTTACATTACAGTTTATTGACTTACCCGGAACATATCCTCATGATTATTTTCTAAAACTAAAAGAATATATACATGTTACTTCATGAATATATAGGCTACATATTACTTTACTTTCAAAGGCTTTCTTGATTTATTTATTTTCATTATTCCTTTACAGGATATCTTCTGTCTTCAAATCATACTATTAAACTGTCTTTAGAGAAGATTGTTCTTGGGTATGACTTAAGTCTTACCCACTTTCAGAATTAAGTTTGCATAGCTAACTTGAATTTTTATAGTTAACTAGAAAGAGTTAATTGACATACAGTTGACAGGGATCCTAATCTACTAAAGATAAATCTCTAAATAAACACAACAATTAAATTTTAATTCAGTTAAGAGAAAATTTGGAATTGAAAATTGACTAAGGAGCTCATAAATTAAATACAAGTACATAGCTTAATTTAAAATGTAATTGTTGTGTGCTATAATAATAGATCTGTGTATTTCAAGGCAAGGTAGGCCTACTTGATTTATATGTTTGAACATGACTTTATCGTAAATTTACAATTCACGTAGCCTGCTTTTAAAAAACATATCTAGAATTAAAATTAAATTTAAGTTCTCAAAATGTAATAGACAGATGATAGATTTTACTGTTATAACTTTGTCTTCAATTAAGATATGTTTAGGATTTATCGTGGCAAATTAGTTATGGTACATTTCAAAATACAGACCCAAATCAATACACATTGATCACTATTTATAATAGAGAATGGCAAAATTAAATTACAATAATTTTGAGTGAACATATTGATATGTACCTGCTTAATAGGTTACAAACACAATTAAATATTCTGTAATAAATATGAATAAAACAAATCGACAAACATTTATTAATACTTTTTCCAAAACGTATTTAAAGTAAAAACTGTAATATGTATTAAATGTAAATAACTAAAGAATATTATGTCAACAACAATTGAGTCAATTATTCCACTTAATTAACTGAGAAATATATGCCATTACAGTAGAACGTCGATAATTCGGACGTCAAAAATCCGGACCGTCAATAATCCGGATTTGTATCTACTTATTACTGCACACCGATTGTGTTTCAAATGTAAATTAATTTTTAAACAATAATGGATTTTGACATTTTTTACTTTACATAACTGTTATGACCGGATTTTAATCCGTTCAAACATTTAGCTTTTTAAAATTAATATTCCCTGTTTTGTTCTTGTAGAAAAAAATTAAAACATCGTACCATCTGCCCTAGCTCCATATTCCTTATCGTCAAGCGGACGATGGCGAAAAGGCGCGTAGCGAGGAGACGGCGAGTGGCCGCGGTAGACGGAGGTGGCTCTTTTTGCCAGTGAATGTAATCTAACATTCTGATTCATAATCTGTTGTACGTATAATACTGTGTAAAGGCAGGAAAATAAATCAGTTATTTTTGGTTGTTTATTTAAGCAATTTCTTTCAGAGGAAACAGAAACAATGGAATCTGACAGTGACGACCCAGAACATGAGACAGAAGAAACAGGGCCAACTCATTCTGAAGCGTTTGTAGCAGCGGAGACACTGATGTCATGGCTAGGGAAACAAAACGAGAGCTCACCCACTCAGCTGATTCTTTTAAAACGAATTAAGGACATATCTGCGAAAAACTAACCACTAATGCAGTTCAAAACACCTATTACACATTTTTTTAAAAGCTCAAATAGTGTTTGATGTTTTTACTGTACACATGTTGCTCCTAACATATTACAGTACAGTGTTTGAACATAAAAGATGTTTTTGATTAATTTCATCTCTAAACCCTTTATTGTATAAGAGAAAATATAAAATGTTTAAATGTTTGTGTACTTTAATCGTGTATACTGGCCTTTTTTAAGGTAATTTCGACAATCAGGATAATTTGATAATCCGGATGGGGTCCGGTCCCAATTAATCCGGATTATTGACGTTCTACTGTACTAATAAACCAAACTAAAACAGATTATCAATATGTAGACATTATGATGTACAAAGCATGAAATAATAAGTCCTCATCTTGGGTAGGAATAAAATTCATTAACAAAACTAATGTTTAACATTAGTTTTGTATACTATACTATTATTATACAAAATAGGGGTTCACAATTTTTGTTTTATTCAGTTTTTTCGTTCATTGCCATTGAGTACCTCACTCTTCCATTCCGTTATCAAGTCCTGGCTTATTAACCACCCTTTATACAAAACCAGTGAATATTTCTAGGCTGACTTTACCAGTCTGTGATCAACTGTACAAACAGGTCATGGATTTAACCTCCTCCTTTTCCAAGCATGAGTCATACATTGATTTTATTATTTTTGTTGTAATTTTATTAAGTTATTGCCATTTTTTCTCTTTCTCTTGCACTTCACTCTTCCTTTCACAATTACCACTGTCTTTGTCAAAATTTAAATTCTTTATCAATAAACAAATATTTTATTCATTAATGCACTGATATTCTCAAGGCACAATGAAATAATATTAAAATTTATAAGTAATTTTAGATTTCTCTGTGTGTACCTAGAGTTTAACATATATTAATTACATATATTCATTTAATAGTTGAGTACTATGACCTATTAGATTAACTGTCCTTAACTGCCATTTTATCATATGTTTGGGTCAATCCTATTCATATTGGTCCCTTTACATCAGCTGGCATCGTTGTTTTGGCACCACTATTTCCAGCATCCTCGGTTGGTTGTACGCCTGTTGTAATATCCTACATTTTTAATTGTTATTCATAGTTTTACATTGTTATTTACTTTTAGTTGTGTAAGTGTATTGTTACATTTATCTGTCCCTATAACAATTTTGTGCTTGATATTATTATTTGAAGACTACCAATAAAGAAAAAAAAATTATTAGGAAATACAAATTTCATGATGTAATTTATGAATGCAAGCATTTATTGTATTTAGGCTTATAAAAAGGTTTTTTCAATGATTAATCAATTTTTAGCAAACTTGTAACTAATAGAATATTGTGTAAAATAAACATTATAACATATATTTTATTCGTTACTCAATTGTACAATTGATTTAAAAATACTTTGATCAGCAAAAGTAAAAAAAAATTAAACTTTGAGGATTGAAACAAAATGTTATTTTTAAGTAACGTAATTTCAAAGTTCATGAAATTCATCATGACGCTTAAAGGGTCAAAACTAACAACCATGATTATACTAGTTATTACTATACGCTAGTGTCTATTTTGAATGGATATTTAAAACAACATTGAAATTACTAATGTCATGTTGTATAACTTTGTCAGTAAAATAAGACTACTAATTGTTTGAATTATAATATGGTTCTAGTGGCACAGTGATGTTACCCAGCCACTTAGGGACAAAGTATTGATGAGATTGTAGGCGATAGATTCTATGATCGCTCCTCTTAACACAGACACAGCGTCCACTACTAGAGAAGTCTGGTATCCATGTTGTGTGGTAGTCAAGGTTCAGATATTGTGTAGGGAAGAGAACTGAGAGTCAGTCAGACTAGTCAGTTAGCTTAAAATCAGACCAACACTATTTGGTTCGCTTTCCATGTAAAGCTGATGTTCCCTTAGTTGCCCTAGCTATTGGGCTATTATTAATACTTCTTTCTAAGATACAGACGACGTTAGTTAATAACAATTACTACACTCGTTCATCTACACTCATCACCTTTCGCCCCTTATATTTACCCATATCTGACAATCTGCATCTTAATAATGAATATGAAGTTTTTATGTTTTATATTGTATTATGTAGAATGGCATTTGCCATGGAGATAGTGTAACGACTCAATTTGGTGACGGGAAAAGTTTGATTTCTGATCTTTAAAACATGTTTCATTGTTTGTTACCGGCCGACCAGACCCCACCACACCATAGTAGGAATAGGCTCCCAATCTTCCATCAACAGTATGTGGACGGGGATGAGGTAATACCTCGAGCGCCAGCCTAGAGATGTCTTCTTACCATCCTCTGGCTCTCGAGACGATCACACGGAAGCAACACCTCCGTAACGGTCTGTCTCGGGAACAACGATAATAACGTACATAGTGTCTAGACATACATACGTACTACTTCAGTTATAATACGTATACATAGGTCGGTCAACACGTGACAAACATTAGTTTACTATCTATAGCCAACAAAAAATACGTAATTACGTTATAGTTGTGGTGCATAGAGGTGTGATCCTTGTGGCTGCATATGGTGCTGAACCTACACTTTTGCTGTGTTAAACACTGAGGTGGTGTAATATTGTGATAAACCTACTAGTTTCTATACACCATTGATATCATCTTATTCACTACATTGCGTAACATATCGCAGAACGTTTTCCAGAAATATATTATGTTGATTACGTTTATTACTTCAGGGTAAAGAGGTATAGTACTAGTAACTGTATACGGTGATAAACCTATACAGATTATCGTGGTATACTTCTTTTACACCTGGCTCGGTGATAAACCTGCCTGATGACCCCACAGTAGAGGCTATACATATTACTTGTTTCATATACACGTAAAAATCCGGGAAACATTTTTACATTTGGGATGAAAAAAAAGGGATAGACGGTGATTAATCTACCAGGTTTTATACACCACTGATATCAATTGTGAACCTTCACAGTACACAAGTGTCATAGGCTACTTCTCAGAAACCTGGTACAGTGGATAAACCTACTAGTTTCTATACACCATTTATATCATCTTATTCACTACGTTGTGTAACCTATATACGTTTTCCAGAAATATATTATGTTTATTACTTCAGGGTAAAGAGGTATAGTACTGGTGACTGTATACGGTGATAAAACTATACAGATTATCGTGGTATACTTCTTCTTATACACCTGGCACGGTAATAAACCAGCCTGGTGACCCCACGGTAGAGGCTATACGTACTAAGTGTTTCTTAGATACATTATAAATCCGGGAAATATCTTTCATTTTTTACGTTTGGGTCTAACAACAAACAGATAGACACCTCCGTGCTAAGTGTGCAAACTTAGAATTACGATTAAGGGGCTGTGCATTATCCCTCACACCCTCCTCCACCATCAGTATATGGACAGAGGATAAAACATCATTGAAACAAACAACAGGACAGTCAGCATAAATACAACACAAGAAATAAGCAAAATCTTGTCTCAGAGTGTCATCGCCTACAATTATTTAAACAAAAACCAATTTATGCTGGAAATAAATTCATGGGAAAACTTCCAGTTCAGCTTAAAAATGAGAAGAATGTTCAAAAATTCAAAAAACTACTTAAGGAGCATTTAACCCATTTAGCTTTATACTCTATAGAAGAGTTTGAAAACATTTAAGCTAAACTTGTTTGTAAGAACATTAGATATTGTATACGATCTATAATTTTGTTAATTACAGGATTAGATTGTGCTAAACATTAAATTTTAAATTGGATTATTTAAAAATACTTTTATTCTTAATTGTGACACTATTCAATGTACAAATTTTGTGCCTTAATGAATAAAGAAATTTGACTATTGACTATTGACTATTGAAAACATTGATGATTTTACGCCAATGATCTATGTTTTTTACATTGATATTGAGCTACCGATGGTTTTACTGGTATACAATATACTAGCCGATGATATTGTTGGTTGTCAACAACCCAGCCTCATTCCCACAGAGTATTTGATTTTTAGTCACAATCTTTCTTATCAGTGTCAGTCTATTCTACTGAATTTATATTACCAGACTTTACTTCTTTTTCAATTTAATAGTCAATTGGAAGTGTTGTTCAATAAAAATAGTACTTATCAATTAGTATATATTTTTAGGTTGCAGTTATATTCTATCAATCAAATTACAAATCTACAAAAGTAAATTTAAAAATAGATTATTTTATATTAATATTGTCTTATATTTATATTATAGCTTCTTCATCTATTTAACCCTTTAGAACATATTATTTACAATGTTGTTTTCAACTACAGTAAAAAACTGTCTATAAACTCAAAACTGTAATTGTATTAAATTATACTGTTTGTTGACATTATTATTAGCAAAATGATAGTTAATTATTTGTTGCTTTGTTTTTAGAAACAAAGTTATAAACCATCAAATACGTTAATTTGACAGATTTATATTTGATTTAATGCGTTGTATGTCTACTGTTTTGAAAAACGTCTATGTTTTGTTTGAAAACATCGATGTATTTGGTTCGATTTAATAATATGTACATCAATAGTTGTGACCGATACAAACATCGATATTCTCCTTAAGATGCTCATAATTACCTCACGAGTGTAGCTGGGTTATCCATGGACACAAACAAATTAATTCTTTGGCGGTTGACATTTACCCTCCTAAAGAAAAAACCGTCATAATAGATATAAATAAAGGTGACTTGCTACAAAAGTAGTAATTCCACGATATCTCAAACATAACTGTTGTAGACCAAAATAGTTTTCAGTTTAGTGTATAGTATAAAAAAACAAAATTGAGAAAAAAATTACAGTAGCCTAGATGCAAAACAATAAACATGTAACAAAACAAAAAATATATATAATAGTAGAGATTTTTGTACAGAACTTTTTCTGCAGGGTAAAAAGTATATTCCCTGAAAATATAGGCATGATTCTACATCAGGGTTATTAAATAGTCAAGATTTGCAAAGCTTCTAGAAACTGTGTTGACCTAAATACAATTTGTGTTAAATTAAAATAGCTGGTCTCCAGGAAGGCCTGGCGGCAAAAATAAATGCAGTTTTATTTCAGCTGGTCAATAATCGGTGATTATAGGGTGATGGTTGCATAATCGCTGTTATTCAAAATTTGCTGCAGGAGTTGTTTTTACGATATAGACCCTACCTATCTCGGGAAATTATTGGTTTACTAAGTTTAACTATGAATGATTATTACTCTATGGTTTTCGTAGAAAAAATTATATATTATGTATAAATGTTCGCTGTGTCGGCGCAATAATAAAATAAACAATGTACTACATAATGGATCTCGATCGAGACGCATAGCGGTTCTAGAGTTAAAACACAGACAGACGCCAAACTGAGCTAAATAAGACATATCTTCATAGGAACGTTTTTGTTTATATTTACCTATTTAATCATTTTCTGAAGTTGTACTCCAAACTTTTTAAACATTCTGTATAATTGGTTATTCAGTAAAATTATTTTTTCAGTCCGAAAAATGCATTGTTTACTGACCTAACCAAACATAACTCATATTATTATAAAGATGTTTGAATTATCATTTAAATGAATGGAAATGTCTCAAAAAATACTACAAGTTTTGACATTAGTTTTTCAAATTTTTCTTTAAAATAGGCTACGTAATTTCAGGTGGATAAAAAAAATAGCCAATCTTGTGACAGTATAACCAATTCTTAACTTATTTCCTTCCGAGGCAAAGTTTTCAAATTATGTTTGGTAGCAAGAAACTGCATTAAAGTTATTTCGTTTCTCTAAAATTTATGTTGGCAGCATTGAAAACTTCTAATGTTCTGTCCCAGCTGAACTGACAGTCTAGTAGTGATTGTTTACATTGTGTGTTGTCGTAAGCTGTAGTATGTTTCTACAATGAGTGAATTATCAAATAGTAGTGATATTCGGGGTTGTTTATTAGATTTTGAGAATTATAATGATAGTGATGTGTGCAGTGATGATCCGGAATATGACGGTTTTAGTGATATATCATTAAATAGTGAAGAGTTGTATGTTCCGAACCCAAGTGAATTGAGCGATACTGAGGAAGACAATGGCCAGCAAACAATGCAAAATGAAGATTCAGAACATGAAGATGATGGAAATGATACAGGTGATGTACAAATCCCTATCAATGTGACCCGTAATTGGGTTAGAGTTTACCCACCGGAACCAGTGTTCAATGTTGAAAATGAATTCAATGTAAGAAATGTAGGCCCTAGAAACTGTCCCCCTAGGAACAGTTCTAGGACGATGGTCCCTTAGAAGATCAACACAAAGTGGAACTGACGCAAAAAAATTGTCTACTGTCACGTTTCTTCCAGAACCAGATATTCCTGCAACCATTCGTTCAACAACACATTTTCCCGAGTTATTAACTTGGAATGGGCCTTCTGGCTGGGTACCTGTATAGACCTCAAGTTTTGAAGTGTAAAATGACCTAGCACAAGTTAAAGCATACACTTTCAGTCCATATTTGGCTGGTTTGCTTTTTATAAATTGGCGGAAGCTGCACCTTCCGCAAAATGACTCCAGCATTTCGTCGATTGTGACAAACTCACTGAGTCTATAGTTTTTTTCGCAGTTTTCCACAAAATCTTCAAAGAGGTCTCTGATAGGAGCTAGCTTGTCCAAAATTATTCTGTCTCCTCTGGCGTTGATGTCATCAAATCTTGTCGCACGCAGTAAGTATTTAAATCTTTTCAGGGACATTGCGCACCGAAAAAACTCAACTCCAAAGCCATCAGTCGACCAGAGGTCTTCTAGAATTTGGTGGGATGATCTCATCACTCCTGCCATATACAATATTCCAAAAACTGCTCTCATCTCTTGTGCTGTTGTTTCTTTCGCATCTCTTTCTCTACTAAAATTATCTCCGTTAGCACGAATCCAAATATTTTTATTTTCTACTATGCAATTTACCATTTCATCAGTAAAAAATAACGACCATACTTCAACAGGTGTTTTAGCATTTTTAGCAATGTTCTCTACACAGTTCATTCTTATTCTTAAAATATTCCTACCTTGGTTTCTTGAACGTTTTGGTTGTGCATCCCAAAGAAAATCTCTGCTCTTACTTATGTAAGCAATTCTTCCATAAATTCTTTGAACTATATCGTTCTTTCTGATTGCGAGAAGCAGATTTTCTAAATCATCAAAGTCGCTATAATTATTTAAATTAATTTCTGTTGACTCTTCCTCTTCAATCTGCGCATTATCTTCAGCGAATTCCATTTCATCATCTTCAGAACCATCTATTTTGACATCTTCTTCATTATCGCCTGCAAACAGTAGCCTGACAAATGAACCGGTAGGTCTTTGTTCTATAACCTCCATATCCTCTCTTTCCACACTCATAAGAAGTCTTTGTAGTCTCTCTTCCTCTAAGGCATCTATTATAAAATATATACACACTATTTGCAGCAAAAAACACTATATTTAAAGCAAAAAAACTATATACAGCAACAAACTAATAAAAAATGGTCAAATCCTTTGTACAAAATATATACATCTAATATTTTACTTCACACCATAACATGCACTTTGGAGAAAGTTCCGGATTTTACAAACACAGTAGGGCGCACATGGAAGTACACTTCGGACGGACAGTAACGCGGCAAGGCGCACAAGGAAGCAAACTCCAGGTAGCTGCGCGATACTCGACTAAGGCTAAACCAGACTGTGTAAAGGGGTGGCTGTTGTGACAAATAATTCTTGGAAGGGAGCTCGTGAAGTAAACCAACGGATGGCGCTGCAGACCGCAAGTGATAATTTGAATTTAGAAATATTTAGCCACACGGAGGTAAACTCCGTGATGCGCCCGACGGAAGGTTATAAAAGGTGTTTTTTTCATTATTAGATAAAAAACTAGTTTTTCGATTTTTCGGTAAAAAATTAGTTTTCCGCGGATTAAATCGAACTCCTCAAGAGATGTAAACTCATTTTTCACCACTTTTTTAACATGAAATTGTATTTTCAGAGGTGGCAAGAAAGTGCATAATTACCCATATTTCACCACTTTTTCAACATAAATCGTATTTTCAGAGGTGGCAAGAAAGTGCACAGGCTAATTACCCATATTCTCATATAGGTACTTTTTTATTTATACCTATTTAATCATTTCCTGAAGTTTTGCCCTACACTTTTCAAACACCCTATATATTCATGTACAGCATAAAAAACGTTTTAAATAAAAAATTTGTTGAAAAATAATTTTTAAAAATATTGGTTCTTTTACTACGAGATAAAAAACCAGTTTGTCGATTTTTCAATAAAAAACAAATGGTAATTATGCACTTTCTTGCCACCAAACAAATTTGGAACATTTTGCTTGAAATGGGTCTAGAATTGGCTGTATTTTCACGAGATATGCTTTTTATTCCGCGGAAATAACGTATTTTACCGAAAAATTCGAAAAAACCAATGTCACAACTTTTAGTATTTTTGTCATATTTCCGTTAATTTAAATGGTATTTTTTAATCATCTTTTTTTATTTTGATGTGTTTTTTGCGCTGAATACAAATTTGAAAACTATTTTGGTCTATTACAAATATTTCTTGAGAAATAACGGAAAAACTACTGTCGCGGCGGATTGCGATTAGCGGCCGTTACGCGATCATTATATACAACAACTATTAATCACAAAAACCGAATTCTCATATATTCCCGCCGGAGTGACGGCCGGCAGGCCGTCACGGAGGCCAAACGCCCGAATTTAACGCAAATTACGAATTTTTTTTGAGAAAATAAGACAATTAGGATAAGTTAGGTTATGTTTGGTTATGTCAACAAAAATGCATTTTTCGAGCTGAAAAAATAATTTTACTACAAAACCAGTTATATATTTGTGTTCAGCATAAAAAAACACAAGAAAAGAAAAAAAATTTGTCCAAAAATAAAGATTTTTAAAAAAGTTGGTTTTTTCATTATTAGATAAAAATCTAGTTTTTCGATTTTTCGGTAAAAAACGAGTTTTCTGCAGATGAAATCAAACTCCTCAAGAGATATAAACTCATTTTTCACCACTTTATTAACATGAAATCGTATTTTCAGAGGTGGCAAGAAAGTGCATAATTACCAAACAAATTTTCCGCGATTCACCAATTTTTCATCAAGACATCATATTTTCAGAGGTGGCAAGAAAGTGCACAGTTACCAAATTTTTAATTACGCCTATTGAATATATCATCATGACATTTGGATTTATATCCAAATATACATTGTAGCTTTAAAATTAACAAATGGTAGCTGACAACAAACCATAAGAGATATATACATGCCAAAACAGTTTTACACGTGTTTCACCTTTTCATCAACAAGAAAATTTCATATAATTCATAAGCATCTAGAAAGTGCATATTTAGGCAAACCATATTTAACTAGAAGTTAGGCCTTAGCCAAAGATCAGGCTATTAACAGGTATCTGAGCATAGGTGTGAAATTCCAGAGGCTTTTACATAAAACTCCTTTTACAAGTTATAGTCTTAAATTAAAGACAATACCCAACCGAGAGTAGGACTACTTCATTTATTATTGCTCAATTAGGGACAAGTGTATAATCCTCAAAATGAACAGTTTCACCTGAAGTTCATGATGAAATTGTCCATATCTTAAAAAGAAATAGGCATGTCATATTATAACTATTTTACCTTGTAGAAGCTGCAGAAATTACAGAAGAACGTTGTTGAGCAAATCAATAAAACACAACAATAAATTTTATGAAAATGAAACTTTGTTTTCTACAAGCTGGAACAGTACATTCACAATCCTTTCTCTTTTCTCTTTAACTTTGGTTTGGATGACTCATTTCTGAAAGAACATCAACAGAGTAAGTATCTCTTTTCAATTTTTTCCCTTCCTCTTTAGCATAAGAGGATTTTTTTTCGTCACTGAGAACCCTTGTACTTAAAAAAAAAGAAGCATGTCTACCAAACAGCACAAATACTACACTATCACAACAACTGGAATTAAAATTCATTTATTCCCAGAACATAATGGGTGATGTGAATAAAACAAGCATATGCTTCAATCTCTTGCTTTGCAGTTTAACACTTTGTCTCGAATCCAAGTGAATAAATAAATTCTTTAAAACTAAGACAGAATCCGGATATTTTCACGCATAAGCTACCTAGGGGTAACACCACAGACCTTCTAATAAGTCAATAAGTCATTTATTCAGTTAAAGTGACAATACAATTGCATTAACCAAGTCAACAGTGAAATGCTGTGTTACAAAATTAAAAAAGAACTATCTGGTTACATAATAAGATGCTATTTATATTTCTTAACTAGCTAAATAACTAAATAAATCTAAGGTGCACAACATGTGCTGAGTTATATTCATATGAATAACTCCTATGAACCGCCAGCAAGAAACTCATGAACGCTGTAGTAAGATCTATCCACGAGAATGGCTCTAAACTTTTTTTGAATTTTGAAAGGTTTGACTCCAACTTGAGCTCGACAGGTAATTTATTAAAAAATTTGATGCCGTTATAAAAAAGGTGATTTTTGAAAAAAGACGTGCGATGCTGAGGAATTTTTAAGTCGGTACAGTTTCGGAGAAAGTGATTATGAACAGATGGACTTTGACTTGAAAATAATGAAAGGTTCTCCTTGACAAATATCAAACAAGATAATATGTAAATTGAGGGAAATGTCAACAGGTTACTGACACGGAATATTTCCCTACACGACCTTCGTCTACGGAGACCAAAAATTGCTCTCACAGCCCGTTTCTGGAGCCGGAAAAGGAACAAGGTCCTTGAGTTTTCAGCTCCCCATATAGATACAGCATAGTTTAAATGAGGATAAACTACACCATAGTAAGCGGAAAGCAATACCTCCACGCTGGCAAACCTAGAGAGGCGGTGCAAAATAAAAATACCTGAGCTAATCCGTCTACATACGAGTTCAATGTGAGAATGAAAATTAAGTGTGTTATCCAGATGGAGACCCAAGAATTTTTCTGACTGAGAAGTTTCTATTTCATTTACACCCAACAAAATATTTATACCAATATTATTTTGTGCTCTGTATGAATTTATGTGGAAATCAAGAATTTTAGTTTTGTCTGCATTAAGTGTGAGCAAGTTTTCGTCAAACCATTGGAGCAAATTATTAGCCTCAATGAAGCCACGCATTTCAAGAACTTCCGTACTGGAGCCAGATACAGACAATGACGTGTCGTCCGCAAAGAGACATAACTCGCCTGATGTAATACTGCTTGGCAAATCGTTAATGAATAACAGAAACAGTACGGGACCGAGGACGGATCCTTGTGGCACTCCACTAGCAATGCTCTTTTCATTAGAACGATGAGCTGTTATACAACCATGTTCATCCGTAGCTGTTATTTCAACAAACTGCCTACGATTTGTCAGGTAAGAACTGAACCAATCTTGGGCCAAACCTCTTATTCCGCATAGCGATAATTTCTTCAGCAACAAATCATGGTTTACGTTATCGAACGCCCTGCTCAGATCGAAGAATACCCCCAAGCTAAACAGTCTCGAATCAAGAGATTTAGTAATGTTAGAAATAAGAGTAAACATGGCATGTACTGTTGTTTTATATTTTACAAAACCAAACTGATTTTTGAAAAGAATGTTATTATTTTCCAGGAAATCACAGAGCCTTTTATCTTTAATTTATCTATAGGTTATACAGGGTGTCCCTGAGCTCTCTGAGGATCTTTTTAGGAATTGAGTGTCCGAAACAAGACATAATATTACAAATTTAATGTCTTGTAATATTCAAGACGCACGTTATTTGTACTTAGTTCTCATGGTTACATACTATTGTTATTGCTTTTCATAGTCTTTTTCTGCCTCTGTACTTATTGTAGATTCATGTGGTCATTGTTGTTATCACTCATAATCATCTCTGCATTATTTGAGGCGTTCAGATGCCAAACTGATAACTCCATTTTTTTTAAATTTGAGTTAATACTGACCTTGGGTTTGGAATAGCAATATTTTTCAGTGGTGAAGATGACTAACTCCATAGTTCAGTAGTTGGCCACCAGAGTGCTCTACTTTGTTTGTACATGGAATGAATCAGCTGGTTTTTCAGTGTCCAATGTGATTAACTCTAGGGATGGGAAATGTAGTTCATCAGACGGAGTTAGTTCACTCCGGAGTTATAATGACTCGGAACTAGTTCCGCGGAGTAGTTCCAACTCCGAACGTCGTTCCAGATCAACGTGGAGCGAAGCTCAAGTGAGTCGCTCCGAGTGGATGCGCGCGCATCACGTACTTCACTCCTTTGTTTTGATCGTTCCAACAACTCCGGAACTATGTTAGTTCCACGGAGTGGGGAGAGATACGTCGACACTGCAGCTGCTCTGACAGTGGTTGCGCGCGCATCTCGTTCTCACTCCTTTCTGTTGATAGTTCCAAAAAGATAGAAACTAACATATGATTTTTAGGTTATATCCAGCTAACAATTTGAATTGTGTATTTTATTTAATTATTTTACAAAGAAAAAGTATGGATGTCTTATGAATTTTCCAGCAGAAAGTAAAGTATTGTATATTTTATATGCGTATATTTATGACATAATACTCGTTTATTCTAGTTCCGAAATGAACTAGTTCCGCACTAGCACTCGGAGTTGGAGCTGTAACTCCTTAACCGGAGTAGTTCCTTTGTTGTCGTTCACTCTGGAGTTACCCATCTCTAATTAACTCCAGTGAACCTTAAAACATTGTTTTGTTTATGTTGTGTTATAATGTTACACACATGTGTATCTATATTAACTTAGTTGGTGGTGAATCTGTAGTACTGTAGATAAATATGGATTCTGAAACAAGTAGTAATAGTGACTTTTTAGACGTAAGTGATGTTTTTGATGACACGGACTCTGATCCGGACTATACGCCTAACCTCAACCAACAAACAGGTAGGCCTAAACTTAATATCCCATTGACACGTAGAGGACCTAATTTCATTGAGAATGCAGGAAATGTAGTGAATCTAATTCCAATTGATTCCAGGCCTAGCACCAGCAGTAACTCTGTTACAAACAGTACAACTGCAAACCTAATTGATGTTCAAAATAATATTTCAACAGATGAAACAGACTCTGAAATAAGAGGTATGCCCAAGAAACCTAAGGTCGGAAACGCCCTAGAAACACTGAAAACTGGCTTAGGAACCGAGAAACTAAAAAAAGGCTGTCAGGTCAGCAATATAAAACCAGATTAGGGAAACCAGTTGGTGCCAAAATATTTTCTGACAAACCATGCAACTGTGCTCGGGGTTGCAATGCTAAAATAAGTTGTTCAGACAGAGAAGCTACATTCAAAGCTTTCTACAGCCTGGGAGATCAAACTAGGCAAAACCTATATTTACGTGGTTGTATCAAAACAGCTGCAATAAACAGACACCGTCCTGTCAATAAGTCAAAATCACCCAGAGAACGTAGTTTTTCTTTTTTTATACGTTTGAAAAATAATGATATCCGTGTGTGTAAGAAATATTTTAGAGAGACCTACCAAATTTCAAATGGCAGGATCTACAACAATTGCTTGAAGGATGATGTGAGTCTGGTACTGGACTCAAGAGGTCATCAAACACCAGGCAACAAAGTTGATGTAACTGATCTAATCAACCACATCAAGTCTTTTCCAGCCTACAAAAGCCACTACACCCGAACACAACCTAGGAAGGAAATATTTAAATTCTAACCTAACCATAAAGAAAATGATTGATATGTACAAATCATGGTGCAGTGACAATGGAAAAGTACCTGTAAAAGACAAGCAGTATTACTATGTTTTTTCAAGCCAGTTCAATCTGCACTTTAAGCCTCCTGGAAAAGACACTTGTCAATATTGTGGTAGTTTTGAAAATAGGCTATTAAAATCAAATGAAGAGGAAAAACGGGCTATTGAATGTGAAAGAGAACTTCATCTAAGGAAAGCAGAAAAAGCTCGACAAAGTCTGACAGATGACAAAAACAAATGCTCCGAGGACTACTATGTCTTCACATTCGACCTCCAAAAGGCTCTTGCATTCCCCAAATTAAGCACCTCAGTAGCTTATTACAAACGTAATTTATATGTGTATAATTTTGGCTGTCATGTACTCAACAATGAGAAGGCTTTTATGTATGTGTGGCCAGAAACAGAGGGTTCAAGGGGATCCCAAGAAATAGCAGCTTGTTTGAAAAGACACATTACTGAGAATGCAAAAAATGTGAAGCATATTGTCACATTTTCTGACAGCTGCACAGGCCAAAACCGTAATATCAAAGTTGTTTTAAGCCTAATGAAACTTTTGCAAAGTGGAGAGATCTGTGCTGAGGTTATTGAGCTCAAGTATTTGGTTTCTGGTCACAGTTACTTACCAAATGATTCAGACTTTGCCTTAATAGAAAAGAAGGTAAAGAAAACCACAAACATATTTTCTCCACGTGATCAGGGCCGCCCAGAGGGGGGGGCAAAAGGGGCAAATTGCCCCGGGGCCACACAGACTTAGTTCACAAGGGGGGCCACATTTCATGGAACAAAAATGAAAATACTTAATAATCTACTAGATAGAAATGATTCAGGCCTGTATCAAAATATCAAAAGTGATATTAGGCCAGATAAGACTTCCAGTTTTTTAAATCGTTTAAACTAAACCATTGGTTTTATAGCAACCAGGGAGCCTTTTGGAGCAAGTTGTACACTGGTCTTTGAAGTTTGTCAGCGGTCGACATAGTGGTGTGACAGCATACACTCTGGTTGGTGTGTGACTGCAACTGTACCCGTCGCCAGTTGTCTTGTTTGCGAACCATTGTAAAGGCATGTAGCTTGTGAACACACCAAAATATAAATTCCATTTTGCGAACATTTTTTTTTTTTTAAGGAGAGGCCGATCTTCTCCTTAACCTTACTCTGACCATTCCCCATAGACCATTGATCTGTGCGAGGAACTTATTCAGTCAGAGTAAGGGGGCGAACCTGTACAGTACAAGGTGAATATTACTGATAAATGTTTCAGTCTAGGCCGGATTCGAACCAGCACTATCTCTAACCCAAGCTCAAAGTCCTGACGCCTTAGACCACTCGGCCACCGGCTCGCCAATATACATATAAATATACTTGAGTGGTGTGGACAGTGGGCCACCTCTATGAGATGTCCAGTTTTTTTACACTATTTATATAAAACATGTCAAAAGACCCACTAACTTTACATTTGTATTACACAAAACTCCGTTTTTGGACGTGTTTAATACAAGGTGGACAAGAACGTTTCTGTACGTTTTATTTTTTAACTTTAATTTCAAACGTATATACTACTTCCAACAAAATTGTTATACTTGTCCTAAATTCAACTCTATTTTGGCTTTTAGTGGTAGGAAAATCAATCGCTTGGTCACGTTATTATCCCTACAAAACCATTAGTTATGATATATTACTATTATATAAATTTCTTGATTAGCATGTTACTTGTTGGTATATATCATATAAATTAACATGTACGTCTCACAACACTATAATGACTAGATGTTGAGTCAAATATTTATATGGTGATCGATTTCGTCCATCTATGTGGACACCTTCGGACCGACTCGGTCCGAAGATGTCCACATAGATGGACGAAATCGATCACCATATAAATATTTGACTCAACATCTAGTCATTATAGTGTTGTGAGACGTACATGTTAATTTATATTATATAAACTTAAGATAATACAGCGATTGCGAATTGATTTGTATTTGTAATGGTTTGATGATTAAGCTTTTATCCTTATTTTGTATTTTTTCACAAATTCTGTTTATGTAGACAAATAATCTTGATTTAGTCTTTCGAAAATCCCTTGACTCATCGTAGCACAATAATAGATCTATATAATGTGAAAACGAGTGATCAGTAACCTGCGGCCTAAAGTATGAAAATTAATAAATTGTAATAAAAAAAGTGGAAGCCTAAGAACAACACAATTAAATAAGCAAACAAAATTACAGTAAAAACATTTTAAATCTGTCATTTTAAAAAGGTCGAAAAGTCTTTATGAGAGAAGGTTCTTACAAACTTGGTTTCAAAGCTGGTAGTAGGCGGCGGCACTCCGTTCGATCGTGGTAACGTTGCACTCTTTCCCGGCACAGATCAGCTAATTTTTCAATATATGCACTAAATTTAAGAAATAGTAGTCGTATTTCAGTAGTAACTGTGTTTTGCACCCAAAAAACCCGCAGGCAAAATATACAATGTTGTAACAACGTGGCTGGAAGAGTTCAATTAATTGTCATGAAGGGTAGATCGGGAACATCGTCAATCATTAGTCTGTTTGTTTACTGTCGTCCAGTAAAGAAATATTTTATTGTTGTATTTTATAGAGTGATATTTCTGTAATTTAATGCGTTCTTTTGGATTTCCTAGTAAACTACTATAATTATCAATTAATTTAATTTGCTATGATTCTCCATTTAAAGATTTTGAGAGAACAAAAAGCTAAAGTTTAGGCCCAGTAATTTATGGTAACGTTTTATTTAAATCAATAAAAATAGACTATAAATGTTTCAATATAGTATTGTAATATACTGCAAAGTAAATTATATATTTTTACAGTATAAAAAGAATAAATTAACGATGAAACCACTAAATTACAGTAGATTTCTAGGTACTTAAATCTAGTAAATATGCATACAACAACATCACCGCTCGCTTACCGGATGTGCAACAATATGTGTGTATGATGCATTACATTCAACTTGCCCTACGCTATCGCGGGAGGAATCGCCTGGCATAATATTGTCTAACTATTATAATTTTGTTACGTTCTGTACTATCCGGATTCCATTACATATATTACATACCTTCCATCATATTTAACCGGTTAACCAGAGTTTACTGTACATGCAATTTCTTTTACTTTCTCTATACTGTAATGTTTCTTTTGACATTTTTAATTTACTAGTTATTATGACATGGATGTTCGTAAAGACATTTTACCTATATATTATGACATAGGTCTTAATGAAAAGTGGAGCTCTTAAGTACACCGTTAATAGATAAAACAGCTTCATCATTGTTCAGATATGTACAACTCCTTTTGAATAATAGTATTTATTTTGTGACATTTAACTTGTCGTAACTCTTTTATTGTCTGGTTTAATTTACCCTGAAACTGTAACAGGAACAGGGGTGTATTCTCAACATATTCAGTAGAGTAGCTCTTGATTAAAAACTAATATGCCCACGTACAGGTTGTTCCCAAACAAATAGCATAATTGATTAATGTTGTTATTCATTAACATAACAAATCTACGACCAATCAAAATAGTTTTCATAAATTTTTACTGCCACTGACAAACGAGTAAGCCATTTATATTTTTGACAATCATTAATACAGTATTTATTTATTATTTGTTGCGTGATAAGTGAAAATAACTAAGATTGAACCACTGTACGTGTATTGTTGAGTGGGAGGGTCAATACCACTGTTCGTGAATGGATGTGTGGGTGTGTCAATACCACTGTCACTGCACGGACGTATACACTGTGATGTACATCAATGATATATTATCCAATTTGACATACATAAATTTTACTATGTTTTATGCTGAGAAAATTGAGTTGGTACAAAATGCCTTTTATGCCTGTGAAATAAAGATTGAATAGTTTTAAAGACACAAAGACAAACTAAAATCACGAATATAAACTAGATGTTTTAATGTCCAACATCAATAAGCTACGTACCCAGTAGCCTACAACCTGTTTTGAAAACAATAACATAACCTCAACTCTCAGTTGACTGTTTTTAAAGCACTAGATGTTTGCGCTCGCCAAATTATTCTACTTCGTGAACATTCGGTCACTTGCTCTTTAGCTAGCGAAGCCAAGTGCCTATACAAATTTATTGGCCCCTCTCTCCCTCACCCACAGCTAATATCATTGGCGAGGATGGCTCCTCAACTGGTAATCAAAGAGCTGCTGCGCCCAACTATGCAACTGACTGTGGCATTGCTTGGTTCGTTATTATTTATTTAATATTAAAGAATAGCAGTTTTGTTATAAGAGATTGATGTTATTGTAGTGGTAATACTTAAGGAAATGTTTAACAAGTATATGACAATTAGAGAAAAACTTACCGGAGCTTCGCAACTTGCCCTGAGAAAACGTCCATGAACAAGAATCTTAATTACTCGTACAATAGTAATCTAACGAAAGATATGGTAAGAATATCGTAGAATGTGCTAAAATTAAAATATCAACTATAGTATATTTGACAATCAGAGTAATTAAATTTATTTTGAAGTGAAGGAAGGGGCCACATGGTAAACTTTGCCCCGGGGCCACCAAAAGTCTCTGGGCGGCCCTGCACGTGATTGGTATAATATTATTTTGGAAAGTAAAAATAAGAATAAGTTTTTTCTTGTGGAAATGAATCATGATGAATTTCTTTCTACTGAATCATTAGAGCAATCTATCACCAGGAGAAAAAAAAAATGAAGATAAAGATAGTGTCAACTGGTTACAGATGAGGTGGATAAGACTGGAAAAAGCAGAGCCACTAAAAGTAAAGTACAAAACCACTTTTTCAGATGACATTCCCTTCAGTGTGGTAAATGTTGAGAAGAAATAAAATGTTGGGCGTCCAGTATTGAATCTGTCAAACATCGTTCAAGATAAGCTATATCCCTCGGGAAAGCCCATAACAATGGCAAAAAAAGAGATATGATGGATTTGTTACAGTACATTCCCCCAGTTCATCATACTTACTACAAGAACCTAAATGCTGGAGAGAGAGGGGTACCAGAACCACCTAGTGATGATGAGTGTTTCTTGTATTCTGACTAAAGGTAATGAATACACAGTTTGATTGATAAAATAATACTAAAAACAAATTGGAACAAAAATTTAACACTGATTGTGTGAATATCACTATATTTTTCTGTTCAAATGGCCATAATTAAGTGTAACACTATTTGCTAAGTGTATTATAATCTGAAGGAGTTTATTGCTTGATTTTGCTATTATTACTTGGTTTTTAATTCAATAAAATAGGTTTTATCAAAGATGCCTCGAATCTTTTTTATTCCTGTTCAGTTGCCAATGTGACTAACTCCAAAAAAAGTTATATTTAATTTTTTTACCTGTTATTTTTTATTACATATGTATTAAACCATAACCCATAAAAGGTGCAATATTAAAAAACTTATATACCAGAACTAAACTAAAGATACATGTACAGTTAATTTTTTACAACACTTAAACTTTAGATCTTGATTTCTCAAAACTATGGTGATTGTAGTTAATCAGTTTGGCATCTGAACGCCTCATTTATTGTTTCATCTTGCTCTACATATTGCGACGCACTTATTTTACATCATTAAAGTACACTCAGTTTCTGCCTTTGTCAACTCCCTTATCTGACTTTAATAAATTTGCACACACAAAAAGAAAGTTAAAAAAGCATGAAAAAGTCAGAAGGGAGTCAAAATTCATGTGTTAGCTTGTACCAAGCTTTATCTTGCTGTGCCATCCTGTACCAATTGTATAACTAAAATTAATATTGTAAACTATTGTAAATGGTGTAACCGTTGGTAAATAAATAAATAAATTTAAGTGTCTAAAAATTCCAAATCACCTCCAGTAACCGCCATTTTGTATTTTTTATTTTTAAAACTATTTAACCTATAGAGTTCAAATTTGGTATGCACTTAATAAAACCATTTTCTTACTGAAATTAAAAAAAATCAAAACCTATTTTAACTAGTTTCAAAATAGTGACACTTTGGAATGTTTGATTTTTTTTGGAAACATTTGCATTTATATTTTTTCTTCGCTTAGTAATGTACTTTCACGTGATTTGTTAAAAACTGTTTATTACGCTTACATTAAATCGTTGTTGCAATATGGTAATCTGGCATGAGGCGGGTGTTACCGAAGCATTCTCTCTCCATTAGAAAATACTCAGAAGTCAATAATTAAAGCTGCCTTGCAGAAAAACTCACATTTTCCCTCAGACTTACTCTTTGAAAAATTTAAAGTGCTCAATTTTTTCCAGCTTTATCTAAGAACAGTTATTTCATATATTTAAAAATAAAGAACTCTTATTTAAGGAAATAACATATCCGTACTCAACGAGAGCCGCGTTAAATATTAGTTTCCACCCACCTAATTATTCAAAACTACTACGTCAACCTCATTACATTACATTGACAACTCTGTTTATTCCAAACTACCTCCGCATTTAAAATATCCACACCCTTGTAGTTAAAAAAATGTGTTAACCATTGGTTGTTAGAACTGGGAAGAGATCATGTTAATTAATTTTTTTTCTTCACATTACAGATAATAGATAACCCTATTGCAAGACCGCTGATCAGTGTGTGTGTGTGTGTTTTGGGCGTAAAGTCAGAGTGAGTATAGTGTGTACGTGCGTATGTAGGGCGTGGATGTGTGTGTATGGGAGTTAATGCGAGTGTGTATGAAGTGTGAGTAGGGTATGTGTAGAGTATGTTTGTGTATCCAATTCTATGTAAAGTGGATTTTTTCACAATCAAACAATAGATTCCTCTAACTTATAAACACATGTGTAATTAAATCACTTATTTATGTTTTTATATAATATATATTGTTAAATTTATTAGCTGATATAGAGCTCATTCCCCACCCACAGGCTGTAGTCCTATGTGGGGAATTTTGAAGTTTTTTTATCATATGTATTCTTTATTATTACTGAAATAAACGGATTTTCATTTCATTATATTTACACGAATTTAGAAGTTTGGGCTTGGTTTGCTAATCACTTCCATGATTGTTTGTCTTTGTTTTCTACTTATCGATGACAACACATATTAGCAAAAATCAAAATATATCATAAGATGTTTAAATGTTAGATGGCAGTCAAGGTTCAGATGTTATGTAGGGATGAGAACTGAGTGTCAGATATGTCAATTAGCTGAAAATCAGACCAACACTACGTGGTTCGGATTCCACGTAAAGCTGTAGGTCCCATAGTTGCCCTGGCTATTTGGCTATTAATAAATAGTCCTTTCGGAGCTAAGTCGTACCGTACTCAGATAGTAACAATGACAACACTAGTTCATCACACTCATTCGCCCCTCATAATCGTTTATATCTACGATCGGAGTCTTAGAAATAAATAAATAAAAAGATTCTTTCCACTTTTTTCATGTATCTGGAAGAGAATCCAATGGCATGAATCAGGGTGCATCAGCATTGAAAATGCTTTTGTGTTAAGGAAAGAAACATTTAAAAAAATGTATATGTATAAAAAGAAGGAAAATGTGCTTTTTTTTTTATTTTTATTATTTTTTTATTTTTTATTTTATTTATTCACGGTAACACCATTTTTATAATTGTAACAACTAGATAAGTAAGTACCAAGTGGCCATACAATAGACAAAACAATAACAATATAAAGGTATCCATAATAATAGACATTAAATTACTTAAAGTCAATAGATCAACAATTATTGAAAGTATAAGCAACGCAATAATAACTTAGTAACAGTAACAACAATAGCATCTCAATATAATAACAATAATAGGTATTTAATTATTTAACATTAACAACAAAAAATATTTAATTACATAATATTGACAACAATAGATATTTAATTATATAATTTTAATAACAACGATGATAAGTTTTTGATGCAAATATTTTCCTTAGTGCTTCTTCAGAGTGGAAGAAAAAGTCATAGTCCGATTTAGTCGACACCGCATTACCAATACTATGGAGTCTTGACAGACAGCTAAAGTATGCATAGGCAGTAGCATGATGCTGACGGGAGAACAGTTCTTGCGACCGGGTAGTACCAGGGACTCGGAATATAATTCTTGAGAGAAGATCACTGCAATCCATTTGACCAGCGAGAAGCTTGCGGAGAAAAACTGCGTCAGCCTGCTGTCTCCTAGTTTGAAGAGACCTCAATCCAGTGTAAGATGCAATTTCATCAACAGGAGATGAAAAGTAGTCATAGCCAAGTTTGGTTCCAATGATCCTCAAGAAACGCCTTTGGATCATCTCGAGGTGTTCAATATTCCCCACTTGGAAAGGGGACCATACCACACAACAATATTCCAATATAGAGCGGACGAGGGTAATATAAAGGAATACCATGGCTTGAATACTAAGGCAATTTCTTGCGGTTCGAATAATAAATCCAAGTGTTTTTGATGCTCGGTTGCAAATGTGGTTGATGTGGTTTTCAGGTTTTAAATCCGAAGAGAAGACAACACCAAGGTCCTTAATTTCTGATTTTCTGGATAAAACAGTGTCACACAGAGAATAATCAAACAGTATGGGGTTAGTAGACCTATGAAAGGTGATCACAGCGCACTTGCTAGCATTTAATCTCATGCTGTTCAAATCACACCATTGTTCAATTCTGTTAAGAGCATACTGGAGATATTGACAGTCGTCGAGGCTGCTGATTCCGCGGAAAATCTTTATGTCGTCGGCGAACAGTAGACAATCAGCTCCAATGGTATCAACTATATCATTAATGAATATGTTGAACATAAAAGGTCCCAAATGGGAGCCCTGAGGTACACCTGATTTTGCAAGGAAAGGTTCAGATACAGACCCAGCAAACTTCACCACCATTTTCCTATCAGTCAGATAAGAGTCGAACCATTCAATCAGGCTTCCTCCGATACCATAGGCCTTAAGCTTAGAGATCAAGTGAGTGTGACAGACGCTGTCAAAAGCCTTGGCAAAATCAACATATATGCTGTCCACTTGCATTCCCTTTCCAAAGGATGATATAATGTAGTCCTCATACAGAATTAGATTAGTTGAAGTAGACCGTCCAGCAAGGAAGCCATGCTGTGCCTGTGAAAATATGTTCTTGAATGAATAGGATATCTGATCAAGCACTAAACATTCAAAAACCCCTCCAATTGCTGGCTGGATAGCAATAGGACGGTAATGCTTAACATCTTTAAGATCAGAAGATTTGTGTATTGGAACGATGAAACTGGTTTTCAACTTATCGGGAAATATCCCTTGTTTGAGCAAATTATTGAATAAGATAGTCAATTGAGGTGCCAATAAAGAGTGACAGTATTTGAGTACGCATGGCGGAATCTCATCAGGCCCAGCCCCTTTATTCGGATCTAACGATTTTAGTTTAGAGTCAACGTCTTCTTGTTTCAGGACACAAGACGTTATGTGAAGGGATGTTTCAAAGTTCAGGGGTTGAGGTGGTGTGTCTGATGCCGAAAACACGGAGGCAAAAAAAGCAGCAAACAAGTTGCAAATCGATTGAGGAGATGTTTCCTTTTGGCCATTGTATTGGTATTCATCAACACGTTGTCTGTTTGTTCGCATGTTGTTCACAAATGCCCAAAAACATTTGATGTTCGTGGGGATGGCCAAATTGATATTGTTAATATAATCTGTATAGCAATTATTGCTAAGAACTTTACATTGATTCCTGACTCGGCAAAACTCATCATAATCACTTTGTCTGTGAGAACACTTGAAAGTCCTGTGAAGAATTTTCTTTCTGACCATTAAGTGTCTGAGGTCAGGTGTGAACCAACAGGGAAACCTCCCACCCCCAATAGTTTTGGATGGAGTGCAATCAAGCACAGCTTCATGTATGAGTTCCACATAACTGTTGAAGGATTCCACCGGGTCGCCAATATCAAAATGAGTTGAACCAATAGTCCCACTAAGCCTTCTGTAGATGTCAGGCATATTACATTTCCGAAAATCAAGGCTTGAAGGGCGTTCAATATGGATGTCACAAGCTTGAAAGTCCACTGTGGTACTCAGAGCAGGGTGAATATCCTCCAATGGCAACAGGATGTCAAGTGCCGGCACAACGGTGAGTGGACGGGAACTGAAGATTAGGTCTAGCAGAACTCCACGAGCATTCAATATATTGTTGGATTGAGTAAGATGGTGGGCAGCAGCCATATCAATGATAGATAGTGATGCTCTTGAAGCTCCTATGGGCTCGGAGTCCACCCAATTTGTTTCCGGGGAGTTAAAATCCCCCAGTAGTATAATGTCATTATGTTCGATGTCAGAGTTTACCATTTCATCAACCATATCAGCATATTGAGCATAAATGTCAGGTGATTGTTGTGGAGGAATATAGACCCCACTGATTAAAAGACGAGAAGGGAGGGTTGCTCTGATTGATACAAATACAGTTTCAAAGCTAGGAACTGAGGGGACAAGTTCATTTGCTTTGAGAGAAGATTGGACTGCTATAAGGACACCACCTCCCGAGGACTTATGACTAGTGATGGGGGAACGGTCTTTGCGAAATATATTATAATTTGATAGTCCCAACTCTCCATTAGAAATGTCTTCATTGAGGTTGGTTTCGTGCTAAAAAGATTATCCAACCAGATTATCCAAGATGAAATAAAAAATATATAATTAAAAAAGGAGTGATGTTCAGTCTTGTATATATACAGATGCTTCATTTCTTAAATTCTACTAGCCCAACATGTTTAAGTGTCTATGGGATATATTTAGGATATTAGGAGTATTGAGGAAATGAAATAATAGTGTCATATGTGTAAAAGGTGCGTCGACTTGACCATGCCCGAGCCCGACAGTGATGATACTTTTATTTTTAACATTATTTACCTCACTATACTAGCCTCTCTTTAAGCCTAGCTTATTATTTTTTTTAGAGTGCAGATATTTCATGCCCATTCGTTTCGTTAATGCTCTGCTTCTGTCCTAATTTAAAGTAACATATTATAGGAATTTATTTGTGACGTTTTATGTAAAATAAAATTCAATGCGTGATTATCGCCTGAGTTGTTAGTTTACTGTGAGTTGTTCATAAAGTAAAAGATAAAGTTGACTTGGTTAGACGAGTGCTAATTTTGTAAATGTTGGGTAGTTGGACCTATCATTAATTCCAGTTTATTATTTAAAACTCAATCTCAAACTAACAATTTATAGTTTTTGTCAAAATGGTAACTCCTTTAGCTTCAAGATTTGCAGTACTCCCCATTGATGATGATGGAGACACTTCAAAAAGAATTACTGCCAAAAGTTTAAATAAGAAAAGACAAGAACAAACCAAATCCCAGCCAGTCTCTGTTGTTAAAAAATCTGATGGGCCCACCAAGAAGAAGCAAATAGCTAAAAAGAAGAGCGATCAGGTTAGTCTCACAGCATAGGCTACAGTAGGCAATTTGAATCATATCTAAATAAAAGTAGGCCCATTAATGTACTTTCTGGATGTTTCATAAATCTTGAATTTATTAATAGAGGGTAAAATGAGGTTTATAAGTTAACCCATTTTCTGGGAACATAATTTTTGTATTTATGCAATTTTTTACATTTCACAAATCTTCAAATCTTTTTGATTGGTAGATAAATAAAGTCTCCTATATTTTGTTGGAGCTGAGCTTTTTTTCATCTGTAAACGTGTTTAGTAACTTTCCTATGCCTATATCAAGGAAATAAAATCTCTTGCTAATTATGTAGTTACAAATTAAAAAGCTAGTTTATATTTCAATAAGGCCTATATTTAGAAGAGTTTGTTGAGAACAGCGGTAAACTGTTTTGTGGTTTTTGTAAGTTAATGAGTCATTATACAAATTGTTACTATTCAACATTTGGTTCTTTGGTATTTATGCAGTTTCTTGCCACCAAACAAATTTGGAACATTTTGCTTGAAATGGGTCTAGAATTGGCTGTATTTTCACGAGATATGCTTTTTATTCCGCGGAAATAACTTATTTTATCGAAAAATTCGAAAAAACCAATGTCACAACTTTTAGTAGGCTATTTTTGTCATATTTCCGTTAATTTAAATAGTATTTTAATTATCTTTTTTTTTTATTTTGTTGTATTTTTTTGCGCTGAATACTAATTTGAAAACTTTTGGTATATTACGACTATTTCTCGAAATAAAATGGAAAAACTACTTAAATGTCAGGTAATGACATTCGGGAGAACTAAGTCTTTGATTCCTTTCGACTACCACCTGAATGGAACCAAACTAAGAAGAGATTCACTAGGCATAATAAGAATTGACAAATATTGGAAGACAATTAAAAAAAAAAAAAATACTACGCTCTGTAACGGATGTTACACACATTTTGTATCGGATGTTACATATTTTTCACCTATAAGAAAAGTACTTTAAATTGCAATCCAAACACTAACAATGAATGAATACAGCAAATGAATATTCATTTCATTGTATGTATGCATTTAAAATATTTTTTACAGTAGACAGCATTAAAAAGTGCTAACAACAAAATAATGCTCTCGCTTCATCAATAGTCATGGCTATACCTCTTCTGTGTTTTTTCTTCATTTCTGTATCAAACACTTTTACATAATTCTGTTTTCCTGGGGCTTGCCAGCTCACTTCATCACTCTTTTGCCATTGTATTACTGTATTTGTTCTTTAGTGTCTTTACAAATTTTCTTCCTAGGAGTTGTAATTTTAACAGTAAACACATCGTTGCTCAAATATTCTGTAATCAGTCGATGACTAACTGCTTTTTGTTTCTTAGGACTAAATGGCAGTTCTTTTCTAACTTTAGCCATAAAAAGGTATCCTTGGCCTGCAGTTAAAGAGATAAATTTTCAACAAACTATAAATCACTTTATTAGGCAGATATTCCCAAGACGCCTTGGTGAGAGTACTTTTCTTCTTTTATGAGCCAAGCACTTTTTCGAGGGTAGCTAGACCTATTGTCGGAGCAAGCTGTAATGATGTTTTTCCTTGCCTGCCAGGCATTAACTCTAAAACTAAATTTCTTTTGTTGCCTTCAACCCTAGAACACTAAGGTTTACTCGAGTAAATGTTTAGTTCGAGTAAATTCAACATAGACATTATAAACAGAATTTTTGAAAAAAATCTAAAAATGGTTGCTGCGCCTGGATTAAATGAAAAATGTAAACATTCTAGCATTTTATCGCAATAAATATATAGTTTCACCAGTTAACATTTTTTACCCTAATTACAAAACACAATATATAATATACAGTATAGGCCTATATATATTAATATATGTATATTAGAAAAGTTGTAATTCCTAGGGCTGTTATGTATAATAAAGTTAAAGTATAAAATCACAATTGAGCACCCTTAAACAATTTTTATTAAATCAACACCGACCGGTTTCGGCATTTATGCCACCTATACACCTATGAAGATGGTATAAATGCCGAAACCGGTCGGTGTTGATTTAATAAAAATTTTTTAAGGGTGCTCAATTGTTATTTTATATTATAACTTTAATATATATATATATATATAAAATTAATATGTATATTGATTGTATGGTTTGCTGTCACCTACCATTTATTACTTTAAAAAAAGCTGTATATATGTTTGGAACATGATCCAAAAGTTGTTATATATTAATAAAAATATAGTCTTGTCCTGTTACAAAGCTAAATTCAATCCATCTTGCTATTTAAGACTTACCTCACTGATTCTTCTTATGCTAGCAAATTAATTGGTAATAGTTACATCTGCTCACTCCAATTCGGAAGCGATTCAACAGTGTATTCTCTACACGGGAGGTTCATCCCACCAACAGGTATTGATGGATCATTAGTAAGTAACTTATTTCATCCATCAAAACTGTTCCACGTTAGTGGAGCTGATAGTGCAGCTAGTATTGGGTGAGAAATTTGATCTGCTGAACTAGAAAACAGTACGTAGAGATGGGTTTTAAGATTTTAAGCGACTGGGAGAATCTATTTAATGAGAAGGTGTATTCATTAAGTAGTGCCTCCTGACGTCTTATCTCTGAGGAACTATATTGCACTGGAAGTCAAGGAAATGAAGTTACCATGAGAGTGCCACTAATAGCCCTCATGACCCTATTAAGTTGGACATCAATCGCTTTAGTATGCATATACGCTATTTAGCCTTAATAGTATCACTGTTTTCAGAAGCTGAATAGACCAGTGACAAAATTGTATGCAGGATTTGCTAAGTGGTTTCTTGGGTGGAAGCAGGCACTTTGTTTTTTGATGGGTTAGTATTTAGCTTCCAGGTTCTAAAATAATTTTAGAGGGTTGCAAGGTCACTTATAAATGTTTCTTAAATAGCTTTGAAGTCCTTGTGTTGATAAGCTAGAGCAATATCGTCTGCAAATATAAATCTTTTAATATTTTCGTTTGGGATATCAGAAATAAATAATATATAGCACTTTATGGTTTGGATAATAGTACAATGTTTTATAACGTGTGTAATACCCTGCATAGTCACCAAGAAGTGCTTAACCACTATAGGGCCTTGTAGGGTTAATAAAGTTAATGTAGAAATCATAGTTTGTACAAGCAATTATTATTGAGATTACTAAAGCCAATATTTTCATTACATTAATGTAAAATTCACTTAATCAGAAAGTAATTAAATTCTGTGTTAAAACTTGTTGTTTAGTAATTAAAAATATTTTTTTTTTGTGACAGTCTGCACCAGTCAAACAAAAATCAAAACCTAAAAATGATATTGCCAAGAAAAATATATCAGAAGAACAATGGGAGCAATGGAAACAAAAGGATGCCGAGGTGAGTTATATTATTAAATTCCGTTTACAACTCAAAGTAGTAATTTTTAACAATTTTATAATAAAAATTAAAAAAAATTAATGTTACTTATTTTGCAATTGTTATTCATCAGTATTTGAATATTTAATGTAAATTTTAACCTTCTTAATCTTTTTGAACATGTAGACTTTACAACATATACTAAATTATAATTGACTAACACCATTAGCTGTTATTTATCAGAGTTATTTATCTAGGTTTTTTATTAGGGATGAGTTGATTCCCAAATTTTATTGATTCCAATATCAATGCCGATTTCAGAAAATTGACTCGATTCTCAATTTCAATGACCACAGTTACCAAAATCCCCAAAAATGACAAATATTATTATTTTGAGGTGACATTTTTTATATCATCAAAATAAAAGGAACGTAAAAATGTCTACTATAAAATTATATATTTTACTAGCCGACTTCCCGTGCTTCGCTACAGGGTACTTGTCTACGCTTGCTTATGGTTTCTTGCCATATTTTTTCAAATCTTTTCAAACTGTATATAAGTCTGCAGTGTTTGTATGTTTTATCTTCATAAAACTTTATTATAAACGATATTCTTTCTTCTCTCATCAGGTTATTTATCGTCATAGCATAACAAACTTTGACGGGAAACTGCAACGTACCTTAAACTGGAAGTGGTCGTCAGGTGGAATCAAATGTATTCTAGATAGAAAAACTGTTTTTCCTAAACCACAACCGAAAAATTGGTTGTTTCAATAACGTTTCTGTGGTAGAAATTCATCTGAAGTGGTGTGCTGTTACAAACAGAGATTGAGAAGTGGATTTTTTCGATCTGATTGCTATAATTGGATATAAATAAATGTTTAGGCTAGTACCTACACAAGTATCAATTTCTGATTATTTTAGACACTAATACCACTATAACACATTGTACTATGACTACACTAAACACAAAATATAATTTTATTTATTCAAATAGTAATTTATAACACTTACTGGGAATAAAACACTCACAACGAAAATCAAACGTGCAACAAGTAAAAATGGCTATGTCTACTCTGACCGTGTCGTTGACAGGCTCTGCTTCTTCCAGTAAAGTGAAAACTTGTCCCGTTACCATCGCCAACCCACTTCACGAAATTCGCTCAAAGCGGCACTGATCAACTCAACAACTCTCTGTCTCTCTAGCTAATTTTTTTTAGTTTATCTCATTAAATAAATTATAAGCTAAACTTTTATCAACAGCATAAATTATGCCGTACCTCACTTTTGAGAAATTATGTAAACAAGGGTATACAAAAACATTTAAAATACCCAATGCAGCTAAGAGAATGAATTTTGTTTTGTTGGATAAAGTATTTCATTCTCTACAGACTGACATTTGGTACACCTTATTCCGTCTTCTGGTTATTCTTCAGTGATATGTCAAACATCGGCATTTCTACTCCCTCCAGACCTCCACCGGGCAGGAATTGAGGGGGATTTTCAAGTTGCACTTTCTAATTTTATTTCCTACGTTTATAAAATAGCATAACAAAATTATTACAAATCTGATATGTATAGAACAGAACATTCTGCGTCGGTTTGTACCAAATTTGTAGTGATTGCTTGACAATAAATATATGTTTTATTGATTTTAATGCAACAGCATAATTTATGCCGTTCCTCGCTCTTAGAAGGGGTTTTGTGAACAGCATAAATTATGTCGTTACTCACAATCTAGGGTTAAACAAATTACAAATAGACTATAAATAATAGATAAAAAGAATAAATAAGACCTAACAAAGTATAAAGATCACCATGAATAATGTATAGCAATAATAAATAAATAAATAACAAAATACTTCAACAAATAGACAAGAAAACACAGCAACAAGAAATAATACCTAACAACTACAAATAAAAAAAGGTAACCAAATAATTAATAATTATAACAAACAAAAATATACAAAGGCAGCATTACTATCTGGGGCCCTGAGAATGCAGAATTTTGAGTTTAGGCCAATTTGGAAAAGTTAAAAAAAAATTTAAACAAAGATTTCAATTAATAATTACATTGAATCCAGCAGATGAAACTGGGCGGTTCCTAATGGAAATGTGAAGTTAAAAAAAAGCATGCCCCGAGAACCCCGTTCACAAGAAAAGACCCTATAAAAAAAAGTTAAATTAAAAAATGTAAAAAATAAAATCTAACGGTACTCTCCTTTACAGCCCAGAAAAACCCACCCTTAAAACACTAAGTCCCCACAAAAGAACAGTCCCACCCACAAATAAATACAAAATCTCACTGAAGCACTTCACGAGAAGTTTTTTTTTTACATTCTGCTTGTTTTTGTTTTCCTTTTTTTCAAACCAAAAATCACAATGAGTGGCCGGGAGGGTGAAGAAAAATAATGAAACGTGTTCACCTGCATGCTGAAGTCATCTACCTGAAGAAACAGTCAACAGCCAGAGAGGAGGAATAGTTTGCTGCTCTCTCTGGGCCGCAAAGAAGGCCAAATGGACGACCCAGCCTGTAGGTCCTCCTTTACGTCTCCAGGTGACATCAATTTGGAAGGCAATACAGGTGATGGTCCATCTCCCCTCCCGGACCCTGGAGTCAAAAGCCAAAGAACTAGCCAATCATGCCAACGAAGACAAATGGCAGCAGTCCAATGACGGCTAACAAGACAGAACCAACACGAACTAGAAACAAGGAATAACGAAAAGAAACACAACAAACAACGAGTAAGGCGACAACTCGAAACAACTCGACTCTGTGCTACGGTATAGTGTACACTTGTCACCTTTAACAGTTGTTACAAACGGGGTGTACGACATTTGCCTGAACCTGAGGTGTACGCGAGGCAGTACTGTAGGACTACTTAAGGTTAGAAATTGAAGAAACTGGAGAAAATTGAGAGCCACACTGTCACCCTCAATACTTTCAACAAGGGTAGGTACTATGACACAATCAACTTGTATGACCTCCATTATGTGTGTTCTTGTAAAGGAGTATCTTCGAATTGGTGAAGGCGTGGAATGAAAAAAAGTAGATAGTAGAAAATAAAATCTATGAAATGCAATACAAATTCTTATATATATATATATATATATATATATATATATATATATATATATATATATACATATACATATATGTAAATGAAGTGAAATGAAATTTGTTTATTTCCCCATTCAATAATAAAAACTAACATTTACAAATAAGAAAAAGTAATAAAACAATAATATATATATATGTGAAAACAACAAATTATCTGTGGAAAATAGCCAACACAAGCAGATTGCCTGTACATAGGCTGAGTTGTTTTGCTTATATAAGTGTTGTAATTCTGTTGAAGCGAAAAATGTGTTTATTTAAATATGGAGGAAAAATCTAATTTATATTAATACATGCATTAATTTTATCGTAATACATGTTTAGATAAGAGGTTAAAAAAATTAAAAAAAAAAAACAAAATCAGTTATGCGTAATTTATAAAATAAACTAAGAAGAACAATAAAAAAAAACTATTTGAGAAACTGTATGAAATATGTAAAATTGCTTGCTGGCTTAAAGGCAATGGCATTGTCCCTAACTCAAGCGATAAGCCACAGTGGGAGAAGGCACGCTATCAGCTCCGCCCGTAGACACTAGTGATAATGGTCTCGCCTCTCTCTAGGCCTAATCGTCTTGTACAAACTTCTGCTCATTTTTTTAAAAAATTGACAGCGATGTAAAATGAAATATATCACAATTAGATTAGTTCACTTGAATGTTTCTATATAAGATCTTAGCAATATAAGGAGAAATAGTTATTGAGAAAGATTTATAGAACGGCTCAAGAAGAACTCCCACGTTTTAAGCATAGCTGGTGTTATATTGATGTGTGATTAAAAAAAAATAATATTAAAATTTTATAAATAAATACCAAGAGATTTTTTACAATAAGCTGTAT
>JAQJVL010002304.1:73340-108246 GCA_035578905.1 Stictocephala bisonia
TTCTTGTTAAAAAATGCATTTTATTCTGTAAATGAGTTTTTATTGAGTCAATGGACAGAAGATGACTTCTTTTAACAATAGATACTTATTAAATACATTTTAATATGAATTGTACTGACTTGCCTATGTATTTGCTTGAAATATTTTGTGGCCAATAAACTATTCTATTCTATTCTGTTCTATTCAATTATTCCAAAGGAAAGCAATGATTGAATATAGGCATAGTAAGCTAACTTTATTTCTTTCCCATTCAATACCTACCGTAATTGTCTAAATGCAATTTTAGTTTGTTCTAATTTTAGTTTTTAAAAACTGTATGGGCTCTGTTAATTTTAAACGATTATCAATAATTTGTAATTTAAACACCAAGATATTTGTAGGCATTTACTCTTTCTATATATTCACAGGTACAAGCATTGTTAAGGTAGTTCCCGCAGCAATGAATTATAATATTTGGAGGGAAAAGATTAGGGCTATCTCTTAAGGTTACTGGCATAAATTTAGTTTTGGAAATATTCAAAGATAATGTATTTTGGTCAAGCCATTTTTTTACAAGCACTATATCATGCTGGGCTTTGTTACGCACTTCTTCCCAATCATTTCCTTGCAGGAAAATAAGGGTGTCATCTTCAAAGAGAAAAAGTTTGCCATGCAATCTTAATTTATATATCTTGTTTATATAGATCAAGAATAAAATTGGACCGAGTGTACTGCCTTGAACTATACCGTAGTATACAATACAATAGGTACAATATCACTCAGTTCCCCACCAATAGACACACACTGGAGTCGGCTTGTGAGATAGCTTTTAAACCACGCGACGGCATTGCCACAAATACCAACCAGTTCTAGTTTAGAAAACAGCTTATTTCTATCAACTGAATCAAAAGCTTTTATAGATCCAAAAATATCATAATTTTTTATTGGTGGAAATGTTAATGTAAATTTCGTTAACAATACCAAACAAGGCGTTGCTTATGTTTTTCGTAAACCCAAATTGGCCCTCATTTAAAATATTGTTTGTTTGAAGATATTCTACTAGTTGGTCATTGACAATCTTCTCTACTTGCCTTATAGAGAGGTATCACTTTAGCTAATTTAAAGTTGTCAGGGAAAATTCAAGATGAAATGCTTAGATTGAAAAGATGTTGAAGTGGTTTGGAAAATATTTTTAGATTGTTCTTAAGGGATTCAGCCGAGACCCTATCGAGGCCGAGCGGTGCTGCCATGCAGGCAAAGAATGAATTAATAATACCTAAACATAATTTAGAATTTTATAAAAAAAAAAAAAACTTCTTATGCAGGAATAAAATTTCTTAAATCAGTTCCAAAAAATATAACCGAAATTGAAGATATTAAGAAATTTAAAAAAATGTTAAAAGATTATTTAGTGCAGAAAGCTTTTTATACTTTTGAAGAATTTTATCTATCAAAATGATGTAGACTAAAATAAAACCCTCTGATGTAACTTAGTTGTAGTGACGCTATTTATTGTACCATGTACATATTGTAAATAAAGATATTTTGACTTTGACAGGCCTAACACATACCACATACTTCCTGTTCCGTAACAGTATGAAGTGTTAATGCTTCATCAGATTGTATAGTGTAGTCATTGTCATGCACCATTGGGTCTCCTCCCCCATCAATTTCATCCTCGAGATTACTCCAAACAGCCGCAAAAAACTGGTTTAATTTGTTTGCAATCTGTTTATAATCTTCGGGGTTACATATAAAGTTTGCTTCATATATTTTTGTATGGGAAAGGAATCTTTGTGTTTTACTCTTCTAGGTAATTCATTTATGATCTTCCAAAAACATTTTAGGATTTTTGTCAGATTGAATTATTTAGTTCCATAGTAATTGCGTTTAGCCTTTTTGAAGCTATTTGTGAGATTTTGTCTGTATATGTGATAGTAATTTTGTTGGTCTATGTTAAAGGGTTGTTTTTTTACACACTTACTTAACTTATCTCTAAATCGTATTGAGGCTATCAGAGCTGAGGTTATCCAAGAGCTTTTTGAATCTAGTAGACCTACTTTTTACACACTTCATAGCTTTTTCTGTAGCTTTTTTCAAATGATAAAAAAAATCTTAGAACAAAAATTAGTGTTGATACAATTCAGAATGGATTCTCAGTTTGATTGTGTGAGTTTGTCAGCCAATATCATGCAATCAATGTAAGTAAGTGGGTAGTGGTGAAAGTATTTGAGTGGCCAGTGATAGTAATAGAGAGTACTGTAGTATAGTGGTCAGTGACTAAGGTGTAAACCACAGCCAACCTAACACAATCAAAGTCACAAAACCTAACAAGTATAAGGTCCAGGCAGGTACTGCTAATATCAGTGACACGTGTTAGTTTGTCTATACATTGCACAAGGCCAGCTACATGTAAACTGTTCAATATAACTGTCAGAATAAATATCGTTACATAGAACATCTATATTTAAATCATCTAGATCGTTGTCACAATACGTCCAAGGGTGAAGTATAGATCCTCCCCGGAAGTATACGAGAGACCTTGAATCTTGACGTTGGCTACTCTAGAATGCTGCTCAACAGGAGTCGTGCTTGAAGGCTATTGATATGGTGAGCCATCCCAGAGGCGGTGCCACCTTGCCTTGAAAGACACCAATTTAATGTTCCGGCCTCACTGAGTGGAGAAAGGAGTGGTTCCTGTTAATAAGGCCACACAAGATTGTCCGGGTGTGGGGTAGGTGTTACCTAAATGTGAAGGTCCTCTTGGATGCATGACTAGCTCGGGGTGAGGGCACCACCTTGTTGTAGAGGGAAGTAAAACAGAGCTTCAACAAGGAAAAGTTCCTTCATTCTAAGAGGTACCTTCGTTAGGCTCCCCACTACCACTCTTTTAAGAAAACCGGTTAGCAAAATTGTTAATTGTTTTTGAAAATAAATTTGTTACTCAAGTAGGCAATAAGGCAAAACTACTTAATCAAGCAAAACATTCGCATTTTAGTTTTATTGCCCAACTGAAATACAATTAAAAGAAGGCAAAAATAAGCAGCGAATATTAACTTCAGCACATAATAACACTCACATATCACAATTGCAATGACAATATTCTGCTTCTCATCAACATTTTATCTTATTGAAATGCAATTAGGTTTTTATATATTGATAGATCTGTTCATTGAATATTTTAAAATGCCGATATATCAGTCATTAAACATTCTTGTTATTTTATAAAGTTATTAGATAGATTGTGCCAGCTGTCACGGTCACCAGTAGTTGGGTTAAAGATTTCAGCTAATACTGACTTGACTAAAGCCTTTGATCTATAATATCTCATGTAGTTTTATATAGGATACAGTCTGGTCCACAACCTTTTGTTAGATGAATACTTTTGGGAGTATTCTATTGCCTGGGGAGTACAGCACCGAGCATCAAATAGATTTGGGCAGTAATGTTTACTGCTATTTATCAATATTTGTAATATCATTATTGATAGTTTAATACAATTTATATTATGTAAGTATTATGTATATGTAGTTTAAACAGTAAGAACTGATTCATCATTAACCTTACTTTTTCATTACAGATTTGTTTAATGTGTTTTAGTGATATATATTGAAACATTTTTTAATTTCCTAGTTTGTTAATGGCCACTACGAAGATGATCTCCAACAGGCCATGTTATTGTCAAAGTTGGATTATGAAGAAAAGCAGGAATACTATAGTCAGATAAAAAAGATAAGTGAAGAAGAGAAGAAAAGTGGAGCTAAGAAAACAAAGAAATCAAATAAAGCTCAACCAATGTCATTAAGTCAGTTCAACCAAATGGGTGAAAAAAGTAACCAGGTATATAGCAAATTTAAATCTGAAACAAACTACTGTTTTTAATTTCTTAGTGTCAGACACTTTTATCCATATTATACAGACGAGTTTGAAAATGTGCACATCTAAATATTTAACAAACATCTATGTTGATTAATGCCTATGTATTGCAAATTGTTTTATCAAGGAAAATATTTTCCACACAAATTTATCCATTTTTGAACTAAACAATTGTTTTTTTTTGTTTTTGACTATTATAAACAAAAAAATTGCTTTTAATTACATGGATTTATTTATACTAATTGTTTAAATTTTTAGGTCAAGAATTAGATTTATGTATTTTTTCTTCATTGACTTGACAAAATATTACGGCTTCATTGTATCCTTTAGTTGAAGTAGTTTATTTGACACTTGTTAGATTGATATTTTTAACAATTTATAAACAATCAAAATATAAGAACTACGTGCCAGCTCACTCTGGTATTCAGAGTTGATTTCAATTTAGGAATCATTCCAACTTGTTTTAGTTACATTATAATATATCATTACTCATCTTTCAATGTTGCCAAACTTTATTTCAAATGATCAACTCCAGAGAAAATGATATGGAACCTCAATTAAGCTAGATCATTTCGGACTTTTATAAACAAGTGTATACTCTATACTCTATGTCTAAATTTAGGTTTTTTAACCCTTTGCACTCTGGTGTTCGAGTTAAGGCCAACAACTCCAATAATAGAGTTTGATAGTTATGGTTTAGCGTAGCACAGTGGAACCTTAATATAACGAATCTGAAGGGGTTTAAAAAAAATTTGCTATATAGAGTAATTTGTTATGTTTTTAACTTTAACTTTTTTAATTTGTTATGTTGAATGCACAATAAAAAGAAATGCTACCCAGTTACACTTGCTTGGAGCGGCAAGTGGCAAGGTGGTAGGGAGTGGAGCATGCTTGTCAGTGGGGCTGCGCATTCTCAGTAACAAAACTTCTAAGAATCGCTCATCTAATCTGCCCTGTTGCCTCCAGACTATATGATTTAAGTGCAGACATTGCATGAAAATATTGATATGTTCATTCGACTTGCGATCATCGAACAGACATCTGTACTAGCTCTAATTCCCTCCACACTATGCGATTGTCGTACAGTTCTAGAAAATTTGCTAAATCTGTGTGATGGTCTGTTCGATGGTTTTATAGTCTATAGGGGCCTTTTACAACACACAGTAGCACACTAAAACAGTATCCAGTAAGTACAGGAAATGACACTAAAAATACTGGAACGGAAGGAAGCGCTGAGATAAGGGGAGCTAGACGATTCCCACGTCCACTGCCAGCTAAGGCGAAATTCACTTAAAAGTTCACATAAAAATATTTGTTCGTTATACAGAGTCTGTAAGAGGTACATTTTGTTATATAAAGGTTAAATTTGCTATCTAGAGGTTGAGAGTTAAAAATTTCGCTATACAGAGGCAAACTAAACCACCTAGGAAGATAGAAAATCGTTATATTGAGTTACTGGGCATTATTTATTCTAGTTATAGAGGTGTATTTACTGTTAAGTATTATAGCTAGTTTAGGGGAATTTTAAAATATTCGTTACATCAAGGAATTCGTTAAATTGAGGTTCGTTACAACAAGGTTCTACTGTACTACTTTATAGTCTACTGTATCGAATGTTTTTTTCAGCGTTAGGTTCTTTTCAGTTGTTTTGGCGCACTAATGACTGACACTGTCACATGGTGTTGGCAAGGGCATGTCAGTTGTTTTGTTTATTTGTTGTGTTTATCAGTTGTTTTGTATATTTATCTTTATTTAACTGCAATTTTTTTTCAGCTTTTTAACTTTTCATTTTATCAGCTGTTTGACAATTTTTATTATTTTACGACTTTTTACTTAGTGGGTCTACTAATTTTTATAAAAATTTATAAACTAAGATTTATAAAAATATAAATATATACATATATATTTTATGTAATATTTGTCATATTTAAGACAGACGGTTACTAATGCATTATTTAGACGGTTACTAATGCATTATTTAGATAAGTGAAATAAACGTGACTGGTGCTTCAGAAACAAAGTTGATCAGAGTACATATACTAAATACTGTATATATGCAGCATTTCTGATTTGTCAAGAGTTCAATAATTGCTTACCACGGTTTTATTTATGAAAGTAAGTACATGAAATGCTGCATACAAGTAATTATATAAGGAACATAATAATAACAATGGTTTATGATATGATAGGCCAATGCAATATTTTTAGTTATAAGGGCTGGAAGTTAACTTTTTTTAAAAAATTGCAGATTAAAATGTTGGTAAAGTACAAAAAAAATAAATAAATAAATAAATAAAATGGTAAACTAGTTATATTTGTGTTTTTTAATTATTTTAAATTTAGAATTTTATAACAAATAAAACAAAACAAAAATCATATTTCTAAGTTAGAAAATAACTTAATCATGCATTTTTTGTGAAACACAGACAAAATTGGCAAAACAGGATTGAAGTTTTTTGCTAGTACTTTTCTGATATGAACTGGAGTTTTTGAGACTGATAAATCATTTTTGTCTGGAGTGCAAAGAGTTAAATATTAAACAATTCTTTAAACTATCGAAATGTTCTGTTGGCAGCAAGAGTACTATTTAGTATCAACATTTCAATAATTAATGAAAATACATTTAAAAAATATTTTATTAATTTTTTCAGAGTGATATGATTGAAGCAGGTGGAGGAGATACTGGCTTAGTAAATGGCAAACATGATGCTGATCCTGAATTCTTTGATCGAATCAAAAGTGATGCGAAGAAAGCTTTTCAATCTGAGCAAGCGGAAGAACAGCGGAAAGCACGAGAGGTGCTGAGACAAAGTTTATTAGTATAAATTGATTAAAATAATATATTAATGTCTGTACTTAGTTCAGACAGGACATTATGCTTTACGAGGGTAATCCAGAAAATAACCTCCGTTTTGAAATAAAAATTAATCCAGTAAAGATAGAACAATTTTATTATATCCATATTACAACTACAACTTTACTTTATTTTTCCACATAGTCACCAAATCGATTTAAGCACTTGTCATAACTTTTGACAGTCTTATCAATTCCCTCCTTATAAAAATCTGCTGCCTCTGAGTGGAGCCAACCTGTCACTGCGTTTTGTAGCTCTTCGTCACTGTCGTATCCAACGAGCACAAAACTTGTGGTACCCCAGTTTTTCTTTCACTATCTTGTGTAAGAGGCTTCGAGAAACTTCAGGAAAGTGATCAGAAAGTTCCGAGACTGTGAATCGACGATTCTCACGAACCTTTTCGTTCACTTTGCTCAGAAGGTCATTACTGACAAGAGAAGGCCTACCACTCCTTTCTTCATCGTGAATGTTTGTTCTACCATTTTTAAAAAACCGTACCCACTGACAAACTACACCTTCACTCATAATGTTTGGGCTATAAACGGCACACAATTCACGATGAATTTTGGCTGCTGAGTGATTTTTTGCCAAAATAAATCGTATAACACTACTTACTTCACACTTGGCGGGATTTTCTATCGCCACACTCATGTTTTAAGGCTGTAACTGGACAACGTGTGATCGTACGATGCTCCACCTTGCACAGTTAGAAGCGTACTGAGCTACCCCCACTACTTCTCGAGCTATGAACAAACAGCGGTTACTTTCTGGATAACCCTCGTACATCATATGGCCTGTAAAACTAATCTGCGGAAGGCTTTAGTATGATGAAGTAGGTAGAGGATGTCTTGTTCAGCAATGAAGTTGATGTGAAAAGAAAATAAATCAACTAACATTACTTGCCATACAAATAAAGAAAACATTGAAAGAATGGAATAACAGGCACGAGTTAACTAATTTTTGGTGTAAAAATATTCTGACAGGCATGCCAGCTGACAGAGTTGCAAAGCTCATTACTTCGTGAAATCTTAAAAAGCAAATTTAGTCTGGTTTTTTAATTGACTTTTAGTGAATATTAATTTTTAATGTTAACTTGTAATTTTTTATTTTGTTATGTGGTAGTGTAACTTGTTGTGTGCCCCTGAACCAACAGCAATAGTATTTATAGCTGAAACTACACTTGGTTATATTTAATTTAGTGTATAAAAAAAAAAAGAAAAAAAAAACAGTCCTTTTTTCAGTATAAAATTTAATTGGAATGAAAGCCCATATTAATAAGTTGAATACTAACTGAAAACATATTTTTACCTATAAGCTAAAAACTGGCAACCCCCAGGTACCTCATAGATCTCCCAACGTTAAACTGCCTCCACACCCAAGTTAATTAACTAGCTATTATGTGGTAGAGGTATAGTTTGTGAATTCAATTTTACTTTCTAAAAAAAGGCCAAAAAAGTAGACGATAGTGAAATGTCACAACAAACACATAATCTGGTCACATTGTCAGCCAGTTTTTTTATTCTTGCTAATTAATTTGTAATTTTGGACAGCTCAGTTTGGAAAATACTTAACTTACATGCCATTTTTATTACAGCCTCTGATAGACGAGTTGATATCTGTAGCACAGTACCAAGACAGACTGCAGAAATGTCAGGATGAGATTTCAAGGTTAAAAGAAGATAACAAGACATTGCAAGAAGAACTGAAACATGTCAAAACACGCAATAAGAAATTATGTCAGATTATGTTGCAGGGAGAAAGTAAGTGAAACGGACTTTCTTGCATGCTTTATGGTGTTGGTAGTGGAGTGATAGGTATTTGAAACATTGTATAATGGCTGATTACCACATCAGTGTTACCAATTTCGTAATTTATTTGCCAATATCATGTTTGATGTTTTAAAAATTCAATTGATCTTTTCAAGTATTAACCCAACTAACTTAAGAATAGCTGAGTTTCTGTTGTAACCACAATAGTAAGTTTTGGTTGTTTGTGATGAAATCTTATTAATAAAAACTCATAGTAGCCAATATATATATATATTTCTTATGTGTTTAGAAAACAGATATTCAGCCTGAAAAGTGCAAATATAACACTTAGTTTAGCATTTGATCTCTGCAGACTTCACTGACGTGTAAATTCTTCAATATCACAGCTTAACCAAGTGCTCAAATATATTGTGAAAACATTTAATTAATTATTGATTGTTTTTTTTAATTAAATGGAAGTTAGTAATAATGTTTTATTAATGGAGAAAGCATATTCTGAACAGAGTTAATAACATTCCAAGAGTTTAAGGTAGTGCTATCAGTTTTCGGTGAGTTAATTATTTTCAAATTTTATAATCAATATTAGTTAATGTACGTTCACTTGAGACAGGAAAAATATATGAAAAAAGTTTTTAACCAGTAAATTAGAACTTGTTGAAGTGGTGAATCAGCCCTTATGAAGTCGTGAATTTAGCTGATTTTAAATCAGCACCAAGACAAAAACCGTTTGAAGTACAAAGTTAGTTTAAAAAAAATTACGTTTCTTACACATAACTTAAGGGAGTAACCATACAGCTGCCAATGCATTAGTTGTACATTACCAGGGATTTTTATGCTATTTACATGGTTATTTTAAGGGATGGACAAGACCAGATTTTTAGGTTCGGGAGGGAAACAAGAGGGAAATTGATTTCCTCCCAAATTTCGAGAAATTTTCAGAGGAAATTTTTGCCAGCTAGCATACATTAATTTTCAAACTTAGTAGATACAACATATAAACCAAATCATTTTATAGTAATAATAATTTATCTATTGGTACGTGATCTAGTAAGAAATTTAACCATTACTGTTAAGGCACATTTATGTACTCCTTACTTTAAATAATCTTTATTATTTGCCTGTTATCTACAAAACAGAAAATAAATTCAAACAGGTTTAGACTAAACAATAACAGATTTCACACTTAATAAACAAAAAAAGCTTATCTGATATCATTCTTAATAAATATTTTAAGAGCTATCTTAATTAAAATTGTAACAAGTGAAATATAAGAATTGTAGTTACTTATTACATGCCAAATTTAATTAAAATCTCCATAAAAACTAGACATTGATGAATTCTTCAATTAATTAACTTAACTACATTGTAACTAGGAACTTAAATTACACACAGAGTCAGCATCTTGGCAGTCCCTTCCTTATTCCTCTAATCCTCAAGGATAAACGTAGTAATTATTACTGCACATGTAGAGATGTGCATTTGTTTGATTCTATTTATATGACTGCCACTGATGTGTTCGCTGTGATCATAAGAAAGCAACCTCTGTTTCATCTCTGTGACTGTCAACTAATCACACAGACGGCTGATCTGGTACTTCTGAGTTCCTATCACAGTAGCGAAGCTTTTAGGCAAAAGCTGGATCATCCAACCTAAGTGATTCTACGATTCAGGCGTCATCACCAAACGAAGTCGGTTGCTTTCAAAATTGCCTCCTCTAAAAAAAAAAATATGGATTTTGTATACGCCATGAAAAGTGGAGCTGTGGTTATTTAATGAAGTAATAACATTGTTACAATTAACCGGAAATAAGGTGCGAATTATGTAATCAAATTTGAAAAATCTAGATGCCAAAATAGTTCAATCGATCGATAGTAATAATTGTGCACCTAAATCTAAAAATAAATTTTAAAGTCGTTTAGGATCAGTTATTTAAATAGATTATGATCGATAATGAAATGTGTTGCAACTCGAAACCACTTAGATACATGAACAAAAGAGAAATAATTTCCTCATGAGCAATTTATGACGTTTGGAGTAAAAACCGTTTATGTAATCAGTCAAAAATGTAGGCCTAGCCAAGCGGGATGCAGTCTGAAATATCAGCTAAGTGCCAACTGGTGATGCAACGAAGATATTGTGTAACTAAATTATAAATTTATGAATTATAAACGAGAAGTACGATAATGCTTTGGTTCAATAAAAATTAATAATTATGTTCTGTACAGCTAAATCTGTTCGTATTATAATCAGAAAAGATTTGTAATTGAATTGTTTTGATCATAACATCGACGTAGTAGTAACAATTATGAGCAGGGAACTGGTCACTGAGTTTACAAGTCAAAATTATTGTATCGTACCACATTTCACACTCAATCTGTGTTACTTTCTAACCTAGTCAGGAAACCGTTCAACAGTTTAACAGACAAAAAATCGTATCGCTGCAAATTTTGTGGGCAGATTTGGCAATCTAAAGTGTTCATAAACAAATAATTAATTGACATTTGCCACGGTTATATCTATTTATTTTTTATTCAATTGAAAATAAATAAATACTGTTATGTCGCATGTTGCTAGAACGCATCTCGAAAGTTTTATTATATGATACGATATTTTCTGCTGTCAAATCATTGGATGATTAGTTACCTCACGGGAAATATACGTTAATTTCAGTTCTGACACCAGCTGAACAGTTCGTTGTACGTAAAACATGAGCGAGATGAACTTTTGCCATAGGAAGGGAAGTTTGATTCTTCACAGTGATCCGGATCAATCGGTTCTGGACAGTAAAGTGACCCTGTTCACAGCAGCAGTTTGATTGAACGATTTTACGTTACTGACGAGAATGAACATTGGAATATAAGCTCATTCTGTTTTTGTTAATTCTCATTTAGGTCTTGGTCAGCGGTTGTGTCCTAGGTTTTTGTTTGGTTGGATCTTCGGATCTTTGCGTCAGTAACGGGTTAGACCTTAACAGATCTCATTTAGCATCTTGATCCAGATATCTCGCTCACTTGTCAAATGAATGGGTCGTGAGAACATCACATCTACGTTCGCCCCGAACTGTCGACTGTCACTTCGTAACTTCACTGCCACAACAAAGCAATAAATTACATGCCACGCTAATCGAGACAAGTCTTATCATATTTTGTTATCCTTTCACTTTAATTAATATTCATTGAAAATCTGAAATTGGCTATGAATGTCGATTAAAACCTCGATATTAAGATCGAACTATGTATTTAGTTGATTACACCTTACAAACAATTGAAAAAAATTCCGAATGGAATTCTCGATCGTAAAAAAATGTCCTTTTCGCAGGTAAAGAATTATAATTTCTCGGGGAATTCCCGAAATTTCGAGACCCGTCCATCCCTAGTTATTTAAAAAAAATCATACAAAATGTTTATTTGTTTGTAAATATGATATATTATATATCATTGTATTCAGAATTACCCACCTTAAACATTAATACAGTAATAAATTGTTTTTGAATAGGTTGTAACATTTTTATAATTCTTTTATTCATAGTTTATAATAAAAAAATCTTGCATATATTTTTGCTAATGAGAGATATTTGAAATATTCTCAAATGAGCAAAATGAAATATCCATTTTGCAGATCATCTAATGTGCTTTTCAAAAATATATAGTTTATAGGGCTTACGTACAATAATGTGAATTGTAATGTCCATTTATAAAAGTTTGTTATATAAACAGTAGTGATAAATATGAGCCAATAAATACAGTAACAATAATAATGTAAATTGATATAGATCTATAAAATGTGCTTTTATAAAATATTGCTCCTTCATATATAATATATTATCCATAAAATATTCATAAACTTTTTATTTCTATAGTAATAGAGCCTGTCACTGAGCAGTTGTAGGGTTAAGATGTTTTTCATTTTTTTTAAATGTACAAAAAAAGGGTATTTGCCACCTTTAAATTATAAATATTATTACATTTTTTAAAATGAAAAACAATCACTTCAGTTATGTGTAAAAAACGTTTTTATAAAAAATTAAATTTGTACTTTGAATGGTCTTTATGCTGATTTAAAATCAGCTAAATTCACCACTTCAAAAGACCGCAAGTCCTAATGTATTTTTCCTGTTTTGAGGGAAGGTACAATAACAAACTTTGATTACGAATTGGAAAATGATTAACTAACTGAAAATCGATTGCACCACCTTAAAATTTTTAAAGTTTACTACTGTTTCCTGCCATTTCCGTTAAACAGATTTAAAATGAATGCCATTTTGAAATTTTAATTTTGGACTTTATCAATTTTTCCCCCTAGAATAGGTCTCTTCTATCTTACTTACATAGATACAGGGTTTCATAAAGTTTGGTTGAAGATAGAAATGTATTTAAAAAAGAATACAAAATATTAAATCTGGTAAACAAAGCGTTTTTGAAAATAAATTCTATTCTTAATTTTCGCTTTATTCTGATACATAGAACAATTTCCCAGAGTTTGGACTTTACTTTGGGGGGACATCTTGTATCAATCAAATTTTAAAACCAGTTTTATCGATTGAAAGATATAATATTTTTTTTACCATAGACAAATATATTGATTTTTAAAATCATTGAAAACTTCCCTGTCAATTTATTAGTTTTGTCTGATTATTGTTATAATTCCAACTTTTCCAAACTATTTAGTTAAATATTAATTATTACAGACTCTTTTTCTCTGAAAGGCATTTAAACACAAGGTTAACAACAATTATCATCTACAATTATTTTCTCTTTTGTAAATTTTCAGTCATCCTTTAACAATTGCTCACCTAATGTTAAATTAATTTTATGTTTAACATTGTACATTAGGTTAACTGTTCGAGCAGGCTTCTTAGCCCAAGCTTAGCCTGGAAAAATAAAGACCCACTTTCACTTTTTTTAACATTGAACATTAAATGAAATTCATTTGTCTTTCTCTAAAAACTATAAGAATCCAAATATACTTGAAATGAAAATAAGAATTTTGAAAAGCGGATATATTATTTCTGTGACAGTAACCTACTCTGTTACCCAATTTGCTTATATAAAATAAAATCTTGATTTAAAAAAATACTTCTGGTTTGTTTAAGATTGTGATGAACCTTTATTTAGCCCGAGATCAGAACATTTGTTCAAGTAGAGGCTACAGGTTAGTTTGGAGAAATTAAGGCATCAAACGTCTGTTTTTACTTAAGTTAATTAAGTTCAATGCTCATGTTATTATTGGTACATTTTCCTTTTCTGCAATTGTAATATTCAAAATTATGTTAGATGTATATTAATTTTGTCAGTTAGAAAAAAAAAAATTAATAATGTTTTGAATTGCTTGTTTATGACTGTTATATTTGAAGTGCAAAATTCTAATTCACATTAACAATGTAAAGCCAAATCAGATGATGAGCTGGCCTCAGGCGACATGATGGACAGTATTAGCAAGGAGGTTTTTCATCTGCGGAGGGAGAATAGTAAACTGCACAAGGAACTTTTTGAAGTAAAAACTCGCAACAAGAAACTATGCTACATTCTTTTACAGATAGAGTAAGAAAAAAATTATAAATTCTCATTATTTAAAAAAAATAATTTAAGCCACTTAGATTTTTATTCCATATAATTTATTATTTCCCTTTCAAGATATTAGGGGAGTGCGAGTAGTGATTTGTTTAGTTCGAGTCGAGTCGAGTAGTTGGCATTTTTTCGAGTATCGAGTATTTTCGAGCGAGTATTTACAGAAAGATTTCCTGTTCACACAAGACAACCAGTTCCGTAAATATATACATCTAAACTGAACACAATTTTGATTTGTTGTTTGTAACTGTAACATTAGATAAATAAAACTTTACTTCCTGCCTTCCTACATTTTTATATGACATTGTTTTGTTTAACCTTTTTCCTTTTTTCATAACCAATATGATGTAAGAAACTAAGAAAGTATATTATTAATTGAAACAACGTGGATTATAAAGATTTAATCTGTTCACTCATATCACAGATTAGATTTTCTATGCAAGCCAATCATATTGTTTCACAGCCGGCTGATATGTATATCTGGTGGTTCAGTTCAAAGTGTACCGTGAAAACGTAGCGAAGCTTGTTGGCAAAAGTTGCATCCAACCAAACTGATGCTAAAATTCAGGCGTCATCGCCAAATGCAGTCATTTGCTTTCAGAATTGCCTCCTCTCAACAAAAAATTGATTGTGTACACGCCAAGAAGAGTGGATCTGTATTCTGTGGGTATTTAATTCAGTATTAACAAGGTTACAACTAACCAGAAATAAGCTCTGAATTATATAATCTAATTTGAAAATCTGGATGACAAAGACTGTAGTTCAATCGATTGATAATAATAACCAAGCAGGTTTACTAAAAATAAATTTTAAAGTCGCTTAGGATGAATTAGTTTTTAAATTATGATCGGTATTGAATTGTGTGCAACTTGAAACTATTTCGATACATGAGGCTACACTGAACAACAGATAAATAATTATTTCATAACGAGAAATTCATGAATTTAATAAACGGAAATACATTGCTAGTTTATTAGTGAGTCAGGATCTTTAATATTATTAGCGGCAATTGTGGTAAAATCTAGAACAAAATTCCTTAGAGCGTTAAACTGAGTGCCCGGACAAACACCCTTAAGAGCCATCCTCTTAAGTCTCTATAGCTCTTAGTAGTCTCTGAATGAACGTTACATATAACAAAGTTAACAAAAATCGAGGGTAAAACGTTGACTACCACTACAAATACTACGTTACGATTCCCATACACACAACCAACCTCACATAGTTGAATGAAAACCATAGACGTAGTAAGCTAATATAATAGGTCTAGCCGATATTGGCGACGAGATGCAGTCTGAAATATCAGCTAAGTACCAACTAGTGATACAGTGAAGATTTTGGGCAGCTGAATTATAAACTTATGAATACAAAACGAGACGTTTGATAAGGCTTCGGTTCAATAAAAATTATTTTCCGAATCCCTAAATTCGTTGTATTTTGTTTAGAAAAGGTTTTCCAACATGTTTCCCCCTCACTTGGATTGATTCGTGATTGTTTTACAGTTTACATCAACGTCAATGTGAACAGGGAACCGTTCAGTGAGTTTACGAATCAAAATTATTGTATTTTACACCTTTTACACTCCAACTGTGTTATTGTCTAAACTAGTCTGGATTCCATTCAACAATTTGAGTGGAAAAAATATCGTATGCGCAAATATTACACACAGTTTTGGAGATCTAAGTTGTTTTCGGAATAATAATTAATAGACGTCAAATTAAAAAATATATATATATATCTAATTTTTATTTGACGGAAAATAAATCAATACTGTTGTGTCACAGGCTGCTAAAATACCATTACCATATTTTATATGATATGATGCAGTATTTTCTTACATCAAATCATTGGACGATTCCCTTCTCCGATTAAAAAACAAAATAGACCTCAATCGACTCGAGAGAAATATACGATAATTTCAGTTCCGAAAAGAAGCTGAACGGTTCCTTGCACGTACGTATACTGCAACTGAGATGAACTTTCGCCTAGAAAAGATGGGAAATTCGATTCTTGGGATGTAAAGTGACCCGTTCTTGGGACCCTTTTGATTGAGTGGTGTTATTGATATGATCGAAAATATGCTTAATTTTCACGGTGTACAGACCATTTGTATCAGTAACAGGTCTTTTTGAGCATCTTGAACTGGATCTCTGGTCCCCTTTCTTGGATCACAAAGACACTAACCAGCACTTCTGTTTTATTCACGATATTTTAGATTAGGTTACAAGTGACTAGTAGACTCGGATAACCAACACGTGTGATCGCTACTACAGTAACTATTTACAGTGATTGCTACCTTCCCAGCTCTGTGTGCACTTTGAATTAAACTAGTTCAAATCATAATGAACTAACTTGTTCACTACGTCGACTAGTTCATTTGACTGTCGTCGTGTACTACCTATTCTTAAGCATATTTTTTAGTTCATAATTACATGTACCAAATTGATAACGTATGATTAAGGGTCAAATAAAACACTTAGAAGCGCAAATTTTTTATTCATAACTTATAAAACCGTTTACTCTTAAAACTAAATTAAGATATAAATCTTTTATTTTATGAAATACAACTACTCGATCGAACTTCGAGTAGTTTTGGAAGCTTCAAACTGAGTTTGAGTAGTAAAATAGTCGATCAAATACTCAAAATTTCCGAGTACTCGCACACCCCTAATTGATATTTTAAAAGAGCAATACATGTAATGGCTAAAAGTTTTTAGTTATTCAAAAAGTTATTAGTTTACCCATATTTGCATATATGTATTCAACCATTAATCATTTCTTAATGTCTAAATTCCTAAATCCATGATATTTACAGCAAATAAGTGTATGAAATACTTTCCACCATTCCAAATTTTTATTCAGTATTTATTCAGGTAAATTAAGAACTGTAGTAAACTAAATTGCAGAGTATATTCTGCCAAGACTTTTTTTCTCTATGCTATTAACATGGAAAGCCATTAATTATTCTCATTTTTTTATGAAACAACTTGATCTATGCTTTATAATATTATTCCTACTTAACCTTAGAACTGGGGGTTATATTTTACTGTGGTGGCAGGCCTTTTTAATAGCTTTGCAAGGTTTTTTTAAAAACTAAAAAATAAATACTATTCTAATTAAATACTTTATCTACCGTTGTATTCACTAAAACCCATATAACATTATGTTTAGTAATTAAAAATAAAGTATACAAAATTGTTTTTATTTTCATTCAAAATAATTTTTTGTGTAGTTTGAGTTTACGAAGTGTACTATACTCGTTTACAATCGTACTGATATAATGTTGTATGTATCAAATAACAAAAGAAACGTTAACAAATTGGTTTTGTATACTGCCATATGTGTATGATTGTAGAGTTAGGGCTTGGTATTCATTCACATTGTAGTATAAGTGGCTGGTAAGCCTATCCAAAGTGCCGTTGTAAATGGGTGCAGGGTGGATGGGTAAACTAACCGGATCATATTCCTTTTTAATTGTGTGTAGGATGGCTAGATGAACTAACCAAAGTCCTGTCGTCGTAAATGAGGGACCATGATTTAAACTCCTAATAGTAATAAAGTGAGAAAAATTCCAAGCCAGTTTCCAAGTGTCTAGTGTAAAAAAATATAACATTTATTAGGATTACAATCGCAAATGTAGCCTACAGAATGTGAAATAGCTCAACACATCTGATACCCACTCAGTTAGTCCGTCTGAAGTCTTGGCTGTTCAGCCAGCGTTGTTTTTTTTATGATGACTTGTTATTCACATAGGCTTCAAAGTTACAACAAATAAAGTTCACTCATTTTGTAAATGAGATATGTAATACAATTGAATAATATTTACATCAATTAAACCATTTGAAATAAAACAATGTTTTAGATGTTGAATTTCAATAATTGTCTTCATACAAATGACTATTGAATGTCAAATCGATGTCGGCCAGTTCTAAGGTTAATTACACAAGCAGTAGATGGTATTTCTAAATGTCTCAAAATGTAGCACTATCACCTATTGTTTAATAATCATGATTAACCTTTACTAAACAAGTTAATCATAATTACTTGTTTAGTAAAATGATTAAATTTCCCCCAATTGGGATTAAAAAAAGAATGGAAAATGGTGTTCAGCAACTCAATTTATAGGCCTATGATCACGTGACTCCCATTGGCTGCTGTGTATTTATTGGTTAATCCCTATTGGCTGTTACTTCTGTTCTTTTAGTCGCTGAAAATACATTATTAAAAACTATTTCGGAATCAAAATTAACCTGTTCATATATCACAATCCTTACATTTTTCTTTAAAAATGAATAACTCTTCCCAAGCATTCATAATACGACCCTTCTTAAAAACTTTTAGAATATATACATTTTCATCTATTTTATTTAAATTTTGGGTACAATTCAAAGGCGTTAGCTACATTAGATCTTTCATATTTTTTATGTAAAAATAGTAGGTATTAACATATGAGTATTAACTTTTATTTGGAAAGAAAGGAGGTCTCCAGTTTTTTATAACCTATTTATGGTTTTTTTCTTATTTTGGCTATTATTAAGAAACTTTTCATGTCCAGTTATTGGAGGAATCCAATCCAAATATAACTTAATTGATTTATGTATACATGTAATTCAAATAATCATAAATGCATACATTTTTCCAATTTTCTTAAATATGCAAGGAAAGTTGCTCATTATCACCAAGGGTTTTCAAATCTAAACCTATGGTCTTTGTTCCTCACTGTGTTTATTGACTTATCTAGTTACATTTTCAAGTATCCTAGTGTACTAAATTTGGATCCAGAAAACAGCTGACAATCCATTTAATGTTTTTTATATCTAAAAAAATTTAAAATAATTCTCTAAAATTAAGTTTTTTTAGATTTGTAGTTAAACTCATTCTCCCATCCATACTATCTTGACACAAATACCTTCTAAACTTAAATCAACCATTTAAGCTTCTTCTCTTAACTAAACAACAACTATCTATAAAATAAACAAAAACTGCCAGCACATAGTTATTAGAAATCAGCATCTCTACTAAAGTACAGATAACAAGATGAAAGTAAAGCGATAGTGAGACTCTTGGAGCAATTCCATGGTTTTGTACGTCAGTCGGTCTATATTTTTGTTTTTATTTTCTTGAAACATGGCCATACAGATGGCCCAGTCTAACTGTGCTGGCGGACTCAACTGTATAACCATTCATAATACGTAGAGCTATTTAATTTTTTATAAACAAAGACTAATAAATAGTTCACATATCCCTAAACAAATATTAAAGTTTTGTTTATTGTTTAACAATATTTCATGATCACACAGCAACATGATCACACAGCAACATGATCACACAAATGTTACAAAAAAATAACATTTTCCATATATTTTTAAATTGTCAAAATCATATTTTATATGTTTATGTAACTAAGATTATTTAAATAATAAGAAACATAATAAATTAACATTATTTAAATGTTACTAATAGCAAACAGTCAATAATTTGTATTAGAAATGTGTTGTAGGCCTAATTAACAGAAATACCTTGCCAAACTAACGATTCAAAAACAGTAGCAATTAACCAAAAGACAGGTTATATTTACAAATAGAATAAATACAAAATGGTTGGTTATTACTGCATTTCTATTAAACCGGTGTACCATTTATTTCTTGTTTTCAATCACCTGATAAAGATAACGTTTTTCAGAAAAGTACCCCCACCCTCTCTTCAAGGCCACACTTTTAGGCTGGGCCAACTTTATGTCTAACTGTTTGAGTCTGGTTGTGTGCATGTTGGGGATCTGTGAAGTAGAGTGGCATGTAAATGTGAGTTTTAGTGCATGTGTAGGTGAAGAGTTTGAAGTGTTCTATACAAGGTTTTATGAACTACTTTTATTTATAGCCGCTTAGAAAACAATGTTTTCAACAGACCTGTGAGAGTGAGATGAATAAAATCAAATCATATTTATTGGTTGTGAGAACTTGTGTACAAGTTGTTAACAAAGTCAAAATTCAATTAGTTAGGACTAAGTCAAATTAATATCTTAAAACACATGGAGTTATAACAAGTACAGTATTTTAACTTGCATTAAGTTAAGATGATTTCAAGTGATAAGTTACAATGTATTTATAATTCTAAACTCTAGGTATGATGAAAATAAAGGAACAAACTAAATTATTTTCAAATTACTAATCATTACAATGAAATTAAATCACCTCTTAAACCACTCTTAGTAAACAATTGTAAAACAAACATACAAGTGTATACAGTTGTAAACTAACTAATTACATAATTTTATTTATATTAATAAAAGGAAACCTGATTATTTATATTTAAGAATTCATCAAGGATGTAGAAGGGTTTGGATGATAGCCATCTGTAAAATGTTCTTTTAAACTTCAACCAAGGATATGCATTTATTAACACATTCGCTGCTGAAAAAATATGTTAAAAACATGCCAGAAACTAAAATAATATTTTGTAATAAAACAATACCTTATATAGTCAGGAAACAGGGTTGATACACCAAATCCAGTTTATGGCCTCAATTCTGGTAGATCGGGGCTTCCGAAGTGATCGTCCGCCGGCGGTGGAGCCGCACATCGCAACGAAACCCATGCGCGCCGCGAGACGCTGCCGCAATTAGTCGCGGCAGGTCACATTCCTGAAGTTTAAATACGCCATACAGGAGTATCATTTCCGATATCAGAATCATCAGATTCATAAGAATCAGAGTCATCTGAAGCATTTCCCATTATCTGATGTTGGATTGGGTCATCAACTTCACCATCACTGTCGGCAGGACAAAGTCAGGAGCCGAAGATGGCCCAGGAGTTGGTTGAAACATTGCAGAAAAGAATAAAACGCACTATACAAATATATTTACAATATAACACAAATCACAATACAATATAACACAACACGATACTAATGTTTCACTATTATACACAAAAATAAAATGGTAGAACTCCGATGCAAGCCAACTGGCTCAAAATGGCGCGATCCAAGAACGGCGAACACCGAAACGTGACGCAAGACACAGGCAACAATGCAGCGCAAATCCGACCGTTATACGGCAAGTGGCTAGACCACACTGAATTCCACAAACAAGCATTGCTTCGTCAACCGCCGGCAACAGTTCCGCTGCGCGCGCAGGCACGCTAACCCCCGCCAACTGGCTCAAAATGGCGCGATCCACGAACGAAGAACAAGGAAATGTGACGCGAGAAACAGGCTATAATGCGGCGCAAATCCGACCCTTCTAAGCCAAAGGGCTAGACGACACTGAAGCGTACAAGCCGGTATTGATCCGTCCACCGCCTGCGACCTATCCGCTGCTCGCGCAAGCACTGCTATCACCCGCGGGCGTGTGACCCGCACTCAATGTGTTAACGACTGTACAGTGTTGAAAACTTGAATTGATACCAATGTATGACTTTTTTGCGTTTTACTAAAACGATAGGAGTCTATAATTGCTCTATTGTTCATACGTGTGTTGTAATTATGTTTATCAGAATGAAATTTTAAAATATTTGGTTTTTATTGTATACAAGACTAAATAAAAAATGTACAAATTTGTTATTGTCAAAATATTTTGTTGAATAAAGAGAGGTCTACAGTGAGCTCTGGGCTCTGCTCTTGTTATAGTTCTAAGTGCTTTTTTTTTATTTTAATAATGTCTTGAGTCTTAGAGCAATTGCCCCATAGAATTAAACCATACCTAATAATGGACTGGAAGTAGGCAAAATAGGCTGTTTGAATATAACTACTAGGAAAGGCCTCACCAAGTCTGTGTAGGAGAAGTAACCCTTGTTAGCATTGTTCTCAAATAATCTATATGGTTACTCCAAGATAAAAGTTTATATATATATCCCAAAAAATGTTGTAACACCAACAACATTTGATCTGGATATGGAAATGAATTTTTTACATTGAAGTTTAGTTAATATGTTGTGTTTTTTCATCATTTAATAAAAATCTGTTGCTGTGGAACCAACTTTTGGCAGTAGTTAGTGTATTTTGGGTGAAACCAATTAATTCGTCAAGACTATTGCATACATTTAAAAATGATGTGTCATCAGCATATAGAATATTTTTGAATAAACACAAGATGGCAAGTCATTTATATAGATTAAAAAGAGGAGGGGTCCTAGTACACAGCCCTGAGGTCCCCCCATTTAACATGAGCTTGTTCAGACCATTTGCCATCAATGAACACTAGCAGCTTACGATTACCGAGGTGAGATTTTAAAAAAATTTAGAGAAGAATCATGTATACTAAAGAATTTGAATTTTTTACCAGAATATTGCCCTCCACACCTTCAAAAAACTTGCCTGAACATGAGTTTTCCTTTCGAAGCTCAGAATTACTTGTCTTACTAATGTATACAAGGCATCTATAGTGCACCTCCTCCTTCTAAAGCCAAATTGAGATGAATTAAGCAAATTATCAGATTCTAAAAAATGAATAACCTGCTCATATACTAGAATTTCTATTAATTTACCCAACACTGGAATTACTGCTATCAACCTATAGCTGTAGCTTTGTGATTGATCTATAGGGCCTTTCTTATTAATAGGACTAACACAAGAAATCTTAAGGACATCTGGAAACACACCCTCCTACAAAAGACAATTTATGCATCTTGTCAGTGGTTCTACCAAACATAGAATGATATTTTTTAACAAGACATACAATGAACATCATAACTATCGGATTTACTCATCTTTTTGACAGCATTTAACAAAACGTTTGTAGTTTTTGAAAGCCATTCAAAGATTTTGGTGGTAGTAGTTTTTAATTTTATTTAATAGTTCCATGAAGGAAACTTATATTCCAGAACTACCTATTTTATGTTTTATTTCATTTATTGAATCAACAAAATACACGTTGAACTCATTTGGTTTGATTTCAGGTTTGTGCGTGTCATTCTGCTTTATTAAATCCCATGCTGCTCTACACTTATTTTTATTACTTTCAAAGCATTCAATATTCTTTAAATGTTTGGCTTCTAGTACAGCTTTGTTATACTTTTTTTTAAATTCTAAATAGCTGTGTTTAATTGATTATTGATTTTGATTGATTGGTTCCTAAGGAATTCAAAAATATAAGTCTTTCCTTCATAGAAGACAACTCACTAGTAAACCATGTTTTGTTTGGGTTTCTTTTATTGCTAAAACTATTCTTGGTTCTCAAAATAGTTTTAAAATAATCAGTATTTTTAGCAGTCCAATTGAAAACAGCTATAAAATTTGTTTCTGAGCATTTACTTTCTAGATTGAGCAATATATTTGACCAATCACAAGAAGCCAAACTCAAGGTCAATGCTTCTATATTTTTTAGGTACAAAGTGCTTGACTGAGAATGTAACCATTGTAAAGTTGTTTTTGACCAACCCATTTAGATTTTTCTCCTTCACAGTAGTCAAAAGTTAGTCCGAGATGGTCAGAGAAAGGGAATTCGATGGTTTGAATGTTGCCTGTATCTGCTGCTTAAAAAAAAAAAAAAAATACATTATGGAGAAAGTTTTTCATGTAGGTTTTTCATGTAAGTGATAAAAGTTAGATTCCTTAAAAATATTCAGTAACGCCCGAACTGTTCTACTTTTTTTTTGTCACGTCAAAGTTGGTGTTAAAATCACCCCGCACTAGGATATTATAGCATTTATACTGACTTAAGAATTTTATAACGGGGTCTAAGATATTTAGGAAGTTATTTGGATTACCATTGGGTGAATGATATAAAGAAACTACAAACGTTTTTAGCTTGTCTATGAACACCGCGGATGCGTCAAAATCTAGTTCTACACTGATTTTACCAAGGTCACACACTCTAGATTTGTATTTATTCAGTAAAATAATGTTCGGCAATACCTATTATGGCAATTTTTGAATTTATTAAGAAACTTTCCAAAGTAGAGGGTTTTCCTCTTATGCCTTGAACATTTAAAAACATAATTTTGAAATCTATAGAAGATACGCAATTGCAGTCTTCATTCATCATCCAAGGTTTACAAATATAAAAATTTGAATCATTAGGTGAATTACTAGAAGCAGCAGCATTAACATCATTGTCAAATTTGCTTAGTTTAAATGGATAAGAGAGGGTAAATGATTCAGAGACTGGCAGGATTGAGTGGGCTGGATAATAGAAGCTAAGAGTGGTGCAAGTGAGACAGAGAACTACTCTTCCCCCATTGTGTAATTATATTAAAAAGTTGTCATAGCAACCAGTGTTAGGTTGTGGGCCCAGCCATTTTATGTCATTATCAGCAGTGACCAATGGTTGGTTTGATTTACACCAACGAATCAAGCTTAGGAAAATAAAATAAAATAATTATTTAGTATTCAAATAACATTCATACATATGGATCACCAGCACAAAATTGTGTGTATTTTAAGGTGAGTACGAATGATTATATGAGTGTGAATGAGTGTAGTCTGGTTACTAACTAAGTTCGACTGTTCCTCAGAAAGGGCTCAATAGCCAGGGCAATTAATAATAGCAATAACACAATGAATAGTAATGTAAACAATAAATAGCATTTACATTAACTTGTACAGTTGATTTTTGTTCAACTAAACTCTGTTGCGAAAGTTGAACACTTGACGGCGGAAGTAAGTCACGCCCGTGAAGCAAGGCAGCTTAGTGGTGGAAAGATTCCCCTCTGTCGCTGTAAGCCCTTCATGCGCTAAATATAACACGCTAAATAGTTTATGTGTATTAATTTCGATTAAATTAGTAAAATTTTATACTACAAATTTGAGACTTACATTACTGTAACTTTTTTTCTTTACGCCTATCATGTTAGTAATGAAACAAAGTAAATAAATGTGAATGTTACAACATTTTTTTCATATAAAAAAAAATATATATGCTAAGAATAAAAAAATAAAATAAGTTTCTTTGTTTATGAACAATTTATATTTCTTTAATTGTAGCAAGATGCTTCAAACTAAACAGAATATATAGGTTTTTGATTATTAGTAGATGGTATATAGGCTACATTAGCATTGAAGTCAATTTTGGAAAGACGATTTAGGTTGAAGTCCCATTTTGACTAATTAGAAATAGGACTAGGCCTAATTATGTTCCTACCAGTATTGGTTTTATTTGGGTTAACCTAGGTTTAGGCCTAACATATTCTGATTGGTTAAATTTTTGACTTACTCTACTTGTGAAAGGTGTATTCAAGTCCATATAAATGTGATTTACTCATTTTATATTTTCTTCACACTCATTTTCACTCTCTTCATTATTCCAAAATCCATCATTAATATCTACATCACTTTGTACAGCATCATTAAGTTCTTTATCCAATAATGAAAATATGCTATCATTATTCAAACCAAGCACATCCATTTTGTTCTAAATATATCAATAAATTAAATAAAAATAATAAATAGCATCACTACTAAACAATAACAACAAACACAACACAACTGTCAACTAACAACTGACAGTAGTGTAAAGAGTTAAGGATATAGGATATAACGTACTAGGAACCACATCCATTAGGTATAATTAGTTTTTGTATTGATATTTCTGTGTGTTGATTATTCATTTCTTGTTGCATTTTTATTATTCTTTATCCTCCAGTACACACGAGGCACACGGAACACCAGTTCACACAGGTGGACTGTGAGTTCGCTGCTTAAAACAATTGGTGTGGCCTCATGATTGTAGTGCGATTGCTGAGTAACGTGTGGACTGACAGTCTGCTAATACATTGACTAGCCGCGCCATTTGTATTGTGCAAAATGATTATTAAATGTTAAAGTTTCATTATTAAATGTTTAATTATCTAAATGCATGTTTGCTACAGTGAAAGACAAAGCAGCAGTGTTGGTGGAGGTGGACAAACTGCAGAGAGTCAAAGACGAACTATCCAACGAGGTTTCCAGCCTGGTGGCTCAACTTGAGCAGGAGAAGAGCAAAGTACGAGCACTGACAGCTGGGGATGCACGAGCTAAGGATAAGGTGAGTGTCAAGAAAATATGTTATTTTCTGTGACTTCTTGTTAATACTCTTAAAGCACTGTAACAGGTAAAATATGTATTCAAAACAAAGGGACAAGGTTAGAACCATTAGTAAAAGGCAATTTTTTTCCAATTAGCGAGCACCCTCTCACCTGTCTCTTAGTATTTCTGCCATGTTGATCATACTTCATCACAAATAATGTCATTTATTTTTAGTAAGATTAGTTTATATCTAAAGTCAGTTTTCAGTTTTATCGGTTCTTTGCAATAGCACTAATTTATTACATTTTGTGTACCAAATATGTTAAAGAACATTTTTTATATCATAATTCTTGAAGAAATTATTTTCATATCAGATTCTTTTTTCTGATTAATTTCTATTCTAAGTTGTTTTTTGAAATTATATTAAATGATGCATATAGCATCTCTTATCTTTTAGTTTTCTAATGTTGCTCATGTGAATTCAGTTCATTACATAAGCATAGTTCATTACTTGCAATAAAAGATTAGAACATGTTTTGCTAAGATAACACAAATTTTTGCCTTAAACTTTATGCATAGTGGTTGTAATTTGATTGTTTCTACATATCAGTTATTGTGTGGAGATAAATAATAGATTCAAAGAGAAGGATTCTGAAGGCTGTAATATGCTACATCAGATAAAATAAATTTGTAAAGTTCTATCTGTTGGACAATTGTTGTATATTTGTATGGCTTTATATTTCCTTATATTGTTTAGTATATTTGTGTTTATGTAAGTGAATATGTTTGGTAGACGCTCTGAACATAATTATTGTTCTCTGCTAAATAGAAGAGCGTGCCTCTGATATGGTTGTATTGCCTATGGAAGGGAACATTTGTAATACACAGTGTGTTTATAAAGTCTGGAAACGCCTTTTTATATTTTGAACCATTGCAGATGCAATCTGTAAACTTTGCATATTATTATATGGTTATCTTAACTACTTGTTCATGTAATAACCATCATGTCTACATTGGAGTGTATCCTGTATCATAAAAATCTTAAATGTAAGCATGGAGCTTGTCATACCTTATTTTAAAGGTCTTATTTAATAGAGTTAAATGCTGTAAACCACATTAAAAAAGGTTATCCAATAAAAAAATCATTTCATTTTTAAAAGATTTAAACCAGTAACAAAAAATAACCGTGGGAAACATTATATAATATAATTAAAACAGCAGCTAAGAATAACAATTAACAAAAGATTAAACTACAGACAGTACTAATTGTAGTACTATTTACAATTAAAGTAAGTGTTCAAAGTGGTGCTCTTGTATTGTTTGTTAGTGTGCCACCCTGTTGTAAAATCCATCAACAATATTTTGTAATACACCAGGAGGTATTTGTTGAGCCACTGCTGTAATGTGTTGTGTTAGCTGTATTATGTTAGCAGGCTTAGTTTTGTAAAGTTTTTGTTTTCAATAACCCCACAAGAAAAAATCTAAAGAGCTTAGATCAAGCTGTCTAGGTGGCCACTCTATTTCTCTTCTACATCCTATCCAACGACGGTGAAACTCTAAATCAAGCTGTGCTCTTGTCTGTACAAACATCAGCTGATAGTAATAATAGATGTTCAACACTTGTTCAAGAAAAATGTTTGTGTAGCATAATTTTTTCGTAAAAGAGCCCCTTCTTCACTCCCTACCAATGTCCAGCTGTCACTGGCCGTGCACTCAGAATAATTCTTCAGTCAGTAGTGAGGTGGTGTACCATCATACTGGAACCATACTCTATTAAAATTCTGTCCTAGCAAAGCTTGTAATGCTGGTGAAATGGAATAGATCAGCATTAATTAGTAAGAATCTCCGTTTAATGTTCCGTTAGTTGTGAAAGGTTCAATTATATGAGTGTCAAAAATCTCAGCCCAAACATTAACTTTCTCAGGTCTTTGCGTGTAGCTCTCCCCGATCCAATGGGAGTTTTCATTACCCCAAAAATGACAGTTGTGTCTATTCACTCGTCTATTGAGGGTAAACATGACTGTCAGAAAACACTGTTAGCTAAAAAGTTTGGTGATTGGTCACTCCTAGTCATCATTTCATAGAATTTGATTCCAGTTAAAATCGTATTCTGAAAGCTCCTGGACTCAATTAACCTTATACAGGTGATATTAGTTTCCTGTAACACTTTCAGAACTGAATAAGGACTTACATCTTGTTGTGAACCACCATTTCTTACAGATGATATAGGCTCTTCAACAAATGTTTGCAGTATTTCTTAGGATTCTTTTTCACTAGTAGCAGATAAGGATCTACCACTTCTTGGACAGTCTATAACACTGCCATTCTCCTCAAAATGATGTACTTTTTTTAAATACAGTAGATTTCATTCAATATTGGTTTTCTGTCGGGAAATCTGTCTTTAAACAAATGAAGAACTCTTTTATAAGATCGTACCCTTTCATCCTATCCCCTCGTTATAAGTACAGTTATTCTTTCCATTTCACTGAGAGACATTTCAATCACAAAATGAAACTTTTAACAGAAAAATATCATATCATCATTAACCCTTTCCATCCCAGTATCCGGTTTTCCCGATGTTCGTAATATGTTCCAAAAAGCCCAGCGTCCTGTTTACCGGACGTCTAAAAAATATCTTTAATATCCCAACGTCTGGTTTACTGGACGTTTAGAAAATAATTTTTCATAAATATTTATTAACTCGAAATATATATTAATGATATATAAATGTTTGTAATAACATATTCTATTATAAAAACGTTGATTTGTTATGATAGAATGCTTTATTACAGTACAACAACTTGTATTATTTTGTTACCTTTGTTTTGCATTAACAGCTGTGTTGATTTTCGTCAGATGTGATCGTCAGCTGAGGTTAATTGTTGTTTCATGACTGACGTGATTGTTTCTGTAGTATGGGAGGTAAACATAAGTAAAATAAAATGTATTAGGTTGCCAATAAGTGATAATACAATTTCTAATTGTGTGTATACGAGAGTGATGTATCAGACCACATATGGCTTAGTTGTTATGCGTAGGGTAAAAACTCAAACTGCAGTGTATTTTAAAGAGTCATAACTTTTTAAATTTTAAACATAGCATTGTGAAATATGAATTTCTTTAACTAAATGATGTTTTAAATAGCTCTGGTAAATGAATTTTTTTAGTGCCATTCACAATGCAACAAACTAAAGAATTTTTGAAATTTTTTATAAAAATATATATACAGTACAACCTTGATAGCACGAACCTCGATAGCACGAAAACCTCGATACCACATATATTTAAAAAATCCCCTTGAATTGCCCATAACATTCAATGTTAAAAGTACCTTTATAACACGAATATTTGAATATAACTACCTCGATAAGATGAATTTTATTCCACTTTCCAAGACCAGGAGAAACCTCTATAACACGAATTTCAACAGCCAAAAACCTCTATAACATGAATCTGACCTTTATAAGACGAATTCCCACGGGTGGAACCTCAATAAGACGTATTTATATTTCCAATTCATTCATGTCAAGACATGAAAACTAACTTCCGCCTGTCGCGCCACTGCAGTGGCATGAGACTGTACTGTCAGTTCCGATTGACTTCAGTTTAGCCTCTCTTTGTACGTAGTGTTGTGTCAGTGATTAGTGAATATGGCGGGCGTGTCCAATGGTGTATTATTTAGTACAGTTTAGTACAATACTACAGTACAATTTCGTATGTTACTCTTTGTTTATGTTTACTAAATTACTACCAGTACTGTATTTCAAAATGTTGATTAGGTTATGTAATTTACTAAGTCATACTCATTTGGCCTTTTACTTTTTATTGTGCTGGCTATTTATATTCCTATGTATTAATTGTATCTGTCAATAATAATTTGTAAATTACAATGTACAGTACGATGTATGTATTTTACGTATGTTTTATTTAGAATTACATTTCAACCCGTCGCCGTATAAAATGCTAACCTCTATAACACAAATGTCACTCATTTGAACCTCGCTAACACGAACCTCGTTATCGCGAATACCTCGATAAGACGAATATTTTTCAATTCCCTTGAGATTCGTGGTATCGAGGTTCCACTGTAATTATAAAAAAGTTGTAAATTTTGTTAAGTCTTATTTTATTTTATATTACAGGCAATCTCTTTAGGAAACTAATGAAACTCGAGATAATAAAATTTCCTTCATAAATAGATTGTTATAATTTTTTTTTAGTAAAATACAACAAAATGAGCCTGGGTTTTTTGGAATGTCAAATATGAAAATACCTGGGTTTATTTGGAACAACTTTTTAAAAAGTGTCTGTGACGGAAAGGGTTAACAAATCACTACAAAAATACAACAATACACCTTTTAAAATGTTCATAATTAATAACAGCTCACTAATTATGGTGCATTAGATATTGGGGATTTCTACTTAATTTAGAACCATCTAGTTTAAATGCACCAAGCTTTGGCATCCAATAGACGAATAAAGTCTCCTGTCTAAGTAGTAACCACCCTGAGTGATTAGCTTGTCACCAAGACTTGTGTAAGTGATAAGACATGTTTAACTCTTTCTGGGCAAATCAACAGAAACAGGAAATTACCAATAGTAGATATAAATGCAACTAACACTAGGATTGTGTCAGTGTACAGATGGCAAGCTTGGTTGATTTCGTTGAAACGGGAATACCTAATTTAAACATTTTTAAAGTGGTAAGGTTCATTAAAATTAGACATTTTAGCCCTGGCCATGATGATGAGTCTTTTGACTTGAAATGCGTCGTCTAGTTATCTAGTGAACACATTGACTAATTAAAACACCTAAGTAAAAAAAAGGTTAGATTCAGATTAAAAATTTTGTTCGATCCTTTCAACTAGACAACTGGTTTTATTGCCATGAAAACATGATGATAATGATGTTTACCACAATTATTTGCTGTCACTTGTTTTCTTTTACATGCCGCCATTTCTAATTGGATTAACTTTCTAGGTACAGTTTATGGCATTTAACTGTACTAAATAAGACCTTTAAAATAAGGTATGACAAGACCCATGCCTGCATTTAAGATTTCTATGATACTCTCCATGGGTGTCCTTCCAATGTAGATTAGTGATGGTTATTACATGAAAAGTAGTTAAGGTTGTAGTTAAACTGTACATGCGTAAAGTTTAAAGATTGTATCTGCAATGGTTTAAAAAATAAAAATGCATTTCCAGACTTTTGAAACACTGTGTATATCATTTTTAGATACAGTAGATTATTATAGTGTTATCAAATCTTTTAATGGGAAACATTAGGATATGATTACTGAAAATGAAATTAACATACTTATTTCTCTTTGAAGGATGACTTATATAGACTTTTAATGTTGCTATTAAATATATTCACTTCACAGTTACTGAAGAAGAATGTTCGATTCAGTGCATCTAGTGAGACAACAAGGAGCAAATGAATGGGAATGAAACTTAGTTGGTAAATCCTTTTTCAATTTTGCTTAAAACGGTGGCAGGAGATGCTTTAACAGAAATATAGGGGTTGGAGAAATATGAAATATTTTTTGGTTTCAAACCTTCTAACACAAAATGTAATCTAAAAATCTTACGAAAAAAGAAAGAATTAATTTCACTAATTTATTTGATAGCGCATTTGCTCATGTAAGTATAATACTGACCTCTATTATAGAGAACTTAAAATGCATGAACTGAACTAGTAGCAGGTTGATCCAAAGCTTGCAGGAACGTAAGTAATGGGGTAGTACTTGTTTCTATACCTTAGGTTGGAGAAGATACGAACAGTTGGTTAGAAACTGATATGAATCAAAATTGAAAATCTCCCTGGTGACTCCTCTGATCAAGAAAGGAGTAGACAACATGTTGCTTGTGAGAACCCTCATAGTTCTACTGCACTGAGTTGCAATATGCTTCCCCTTACATCTTGTTTTTATTTTCTTATTCAAAATTATCTGCTTCAAATTATTATAATTTTATAGAATTATAGCATTATACTGATGACAAATGTATGTGTCTCCGCAAATATTCAGCATTATATTTGTTCAGAGTAAGAAAATGAAGTTGAAGAGTGGTCTTTAAGGAGTCTCTGCAGTTTTTTAAGAGGTTGTTTCTTGAGCAAAAGTCTTATTTGTGGCTAGGACAACCATGCCAATTTTGAAATAAATGAATGTATTTCATTCAAACCACTATATCTCTTGCTCCAAATGATAGAGGGACCTTATGTTATGTAGCAGTTCTGGAGTAAAATATTTCATTTTTTTAGAGCGTTTTTTAATTTTACAACCCTGTATATATTTATGTAGGTACTAACCTAAACATTTATTTTTTATCCGATTTGATCAAACAAGACATATAAATAGGGCATTAGTTTAGCATTTTCATAGTAATCTAAGATCTTGAACAAAAAATAATACGAGTATGTATTATTTGTTTTCGCTCAAAATGATGCTTTTATTTTATTTATGGACAGTAATATATGTAACGTAGTATGTTATTATCCTACGTCAAAACTTTATTTTTGTCACAAATATAATTATCTTGTTATATTTCTATTTAGAAATATCTGTTCTATCAATTTTTGTTCTCAGAAAAAAATCCTAAAAATATTTTAATATTTTTTACTATGATTACAATGTGCACAAATTTTCAAGTGCCGTTTACACAATGTGCGTTCACTGACTTATGGTGTTATAAGTAGGGGTGTGCGAGTACTCGAAACTTCGAGTATTTGATCGAGTATTATACTACTCAAACTTGGCTCGAAGCTCCTAAAACTACTCGAAGTTCGGTCGAGTAATTGTATTTCACGAAATATCAGATTTACATCTTAATTTAGTTTTAAGTTTTATAAGTTATCAATAAAAAATTTATGTGTTTTATTTTACCCTTAATCATACGTTATCAGTTTGGTACGCGTAATTATGAACTGAACAATATACCTAAGAATAGGTAGTACACGACAACAGTCAAATGAACTAGTCGACGTAGTGAACGAGTTTGTTCATTATGATTTGAACTAGTTCAGTTCAAAGTGATCAACAGAGCTGGGAAGGTAGCGATCACACATGTCGGTTGTCGAGTCTACTAGTCACTTGTAACCTAACCTAAAATAGCGTGAATAAAACAGAAGTGCTGGTTAGTATCTTTATGACCCAAGAAAGGGGACGAGAGATCCGGTTCAAGATGCTCAAAAAGACATGTTACCAATACAAATCTAATGGTCTGTGCACCGTGGAAATTATGCATATTTTCGTTCATATCAATAATACCGTTCAATCAAAAGGGTCCGAAGAACTGGTCACTTTACATCCCAAGAATCAAACTTCCTATCTTTTGTAGGTGAAAGTTCATCTCGGTTGTAGTATACGTACATGCAAGGAACTGTTCAGCTCCTTTTCAGAACTGAAATTATCGTATATTTCTTGCGAGTCGATTGAGGTCTATTTTGTTTTTTTAATCTGAGCAGGGAATCGTCTAATGATTTGACGTAAGAAAATACAGCATCATATCATATAAAATATGGTAATGGCGTTCTAGCAGCGTGTGACACAACATTATTGATTTATTTTCCGTCAAATAAAAAATGGATATGTATCCGTGGCGAACGTCTATTAATTATTATTCCGAAAACGCCTTAGATCGCCAAAACCGTGTGTAATATTTGCGCATACGATATTTTTTCCTGTCAAATTGTTGAACGGTCTTCTGACTAGGTTAGACAATAACACATTTGGAGTGTAAAAGGTGATAAAGTACGATAATTTTGATTCGTAAATTCACTGAACGGTCCCCTGTTCACATTGATGTCGATGTCGATGTAAACTGTAAAACAATCACGAATCAACCAAAGTGAGGGAGAAACATGTTGAAAGACCTTTTCTAAACAAAATACGACGAATTTAGAGATTCGGAAAATCATTTTTATTGAACCGAAGCATTATAAAACGTCTCATTTTTAATTCATAAGTTTATCGTTTAGCTGCCCAAAATCTTCACTGTATCTTTAGTTGGCACTTAGCTGATATTTCAGACTGCATCTCGTCGCCAATATCGGGTAGACCTATTATATTAGCTTACTACGTCTATGGTTTTCATTCGATTACACCAGGTTTTAATGAATTTCTCGTTATGACATAATTATTTATCTGTTGTTCAGTGTAGCCTCATGTATCGAAGTAGTTTCAAGTTGCACACATTTCATTACCGATCATAATTTAAAAACTAATTCATCCTAAGCGACTTTAAAATTTATTTTTAGTAAACTTGCTTAGTTATTATTATCAATTGATTGAACCACAGTCTTTGTCATCCGGATTTTCAAATTTGATTATATAATTCAGAGCTTATTTCCGGTTAGTTGTAACCTTGTTATTACTGAATTAAATAACCACAGAATACAGATCCACTCTTCTTGGCGTGTACACAATCAATTTTTTGTTAAGAGGAGGCAATTTTCAAAGCAAATGACCGCATTTGGCGATAATGCCTGAATTTTAGCATCAGTTTAGTTGAATGCAGCTTTTGCCAACAAGCTTCACTACGTTTTCACGGTACACTTTGAACTGAACCACCAGATAAACATATCGGCTGGCTGTGAAACAGTATAATTGGCTTGCATAGAAAAGCTGATCTTAGATATGAGTGAACAGATTAAATCTTTATAATCCATGTTGTTTCAATTAATAATATACTTTCTTAATTTCTTACATAAAATTAGTTCTGAAAAAAGGAAAAAGGTTAAAGAAAACAATGCCACATAAAAATGTAGGAAAGCAGGAAGTAACAAGTTTTATTTATCAAATGTTACAGTTACAAACAACAAATCAAAATTATTGAGTTCAATTTAGATGTATATATTTACGAATCTGGCAAAACTTAACATAGGCTTAGGATGGTGTCTGCCTTTTACAGTTGTCTTGGGTGAAC